>VXCM01004044.1:699-32707 GCA_014773175.1 Lucifuga dentata
CTGTGTGTGTGTGTGTGTGTGTGTGTGTGTGTGTGTAACCTGTAGAACGTTATAACTCCGTACGTCTTTGATATTTCATTACTCAGCGCTGTCAGAGCTGGTTTGTTAGACTGGTGGAAGCAGAGCTGACAGACTGTGTGTGTGTGTGTGTGCGTGTGTGTGTGTGCGTCTCACCTTTTTGTAGTACAGCTGAGTCATGGGATTCATCTGGCCGCCCTGAAAGAAAGAGCGAAAGAGTGGCAGAGAGGTTATGAAGGAAAGCAGGAGCATCAAAAGTTCATCTGGGCGTGTTAGCTAGACTGGTGTTAGCACCGTTAGCACTGTTAGCACCATTAGAAGTGTTAGCACCGTTAGCAGCGTCCATCATAAGTAGCATCTCTGCTACGAGATCAGTCATCCTCAAAGTCCGGATCCGGACCGAACCACAGTTTCTCTGGACTCTGAGCAGATTATACTTTTCATGTAATTTATATTTTTCCTGCGAGACGTCGCTGCGACGCAACAAGTCAAAATTCTCTGCTGCAAAGTGAAACCGGATGTCCGACTGAAAGCTAACAGTGCAGCTAGTTTCGAGATAATTTTTTCTGATGAATCTAGACCATGCTAAATCACAAGAAAGCAGAAACTGTTCACAATTTCAGGTTTTGGAATGGCCCGACCGTGGAAAAATGCCTAAAGTGTGATTGCCATGATCAGACCTGCACAAATGAACCGTACCGAGGGAGGAAACGGAGTGAACTGGAACAAACCAGCAGGACTAAACCGTTACCCCAGAGCAGCAGAAGCCCTCTTTAGATCGTGAGGTAAAGCTGAATTGATAAGGATCTGCTGCTGAAATGATGTGGATGACTTTTAATTCTGCGGTGCAGGAAGTTGCTGGAATGCAGATGTGTGAAGATCTGCATAGCAAAGGAGAATTTATGCTGACGGCTTTACAACGCTCTGCTGGCTGCTACAGCAATGCAGATAAACTCCCTCATCTCATCCTCTAAAGTCTGTCACATCCAGAAAACTCTCCTACACTACCTCTTCATTAATTTTTCTTTTCTTTTGCCACATCCATCACTCGTTTCCATTTCCTGTCCTTCTTTCTGTTTTCCTCCTACTCTCCTCCATCTTTCTTTTGTAGAAAATTCTCTCCAGAAAATACAACCTTTCTCTCTGCATCCCGACTTTTAGCTGCTATTCCACGGTCGGAATCCTCTCCGATGACATCACGATACCTCGTTTCCAACCTCGTCACCGGCTCAAGCGTTTCCTCAAACATCGCAGTCGTTGAATTTAACATGCCTATGAGCTGGTTTCCTCAATAAAACAGACCTTAGCTCATAGTTCAGTCCAGCATGACTTATGCATCATCCAGCGTCGCATTTGCTGCGCTCCCTCTTTCTTTTTGTGAATCTTTCTTCAAATTCTTGAGTTTGTTAAAGGACCCATTTTGCATGTTTGAGCCTAATATATTCAGTTTTCATACATGTTACATTCCTGACAATCATTTNCCCATTTTGCATGTTTGAGCCTAATATATTCAGTTTTCATACATGTTACATTCCTGACAATCATTTTCCAAAGCATACTACTGGAACAGTGAATTAAAAATGTCTTTCCTATCTTCCAGGTTTCAATTCATTCTGGTACAATATTAAAATCAACTTGTTGATACAGGCAGTCCCCGACTTACGAACGACCCGTACTTACGAACTGACTGCCATAAAGCCTATTAAATTAAAATTTTGAGTTACATACAATGATTCGTAATAATGAACGGCGCACTACTTTATGACGCACATCAAAACATTGCGCGTTGTCAGCAGTTCAGCGGTATTATTACATTTAAGATGTTTTAGGATATCTGGAAGTGTTTCTTTAATGTTTCTTATGCATAGAAAGGTAAAATATATACTATACTGACGCTAGATACGCACTTTACGTAACTGTTCTGACTAACGTACAAATCCAACTTAAAGGCAGCTGTAGGAATGGAACTCGTTCGTAACTCGGAGACTGCCTGTACTTGAAACGTTCTTGGGATAGGTAATCCATCATCACCAACAAGACGTGTATTCAGGTTTTTTAGAAGTTATGTAATTTTAGTGTTTAAGCTCAATAAAAAGCGTGGAGTGAATGTATGCCTCCACCGGGGAATATAGTCCCAAAAGAAGACCTGCGTTTATGGAAAAATTTAAAGGACCGTGACTTCATAAGGCTGTGTAACTATTAGCAGGAGAAACATGGATTTTTAAGGTGGGTGTATCACTGAATATTTGATTTTGTTTAAAAAAATGAAACAAGACTATAAAAGGTTAAAGGTCACAATAATTGAAGTGGCGCTTTGATAAGCAGAAATGTCACATGATCTAATGTTCATAGAGAAGGACAAAGAAACACGCCGAGGAAACAATTCCTCACTTAGTTCCTAAGTTTAGGATGGAAAGATCCAGAATTCTGACATCTCAGTTCTTTTCCTCACTTCCTCCTTCACTGAGGCGGAACGATCCTCTTCAGCTCTCCACGTCTGTCCATGGCTTCTCTTCTTGCCTTTTTTAAACTGTAAATCCAGCAATGATGGCTTTGTTTGCAGCAGGTTTAAGGAGCATCATAACTTCATTCCTCAAACCGTGTCGCCTCGTTTTTGCACAAATCCTCGTCTGATTCCTCTTAAGACCTACAAATCCTGCCATGACCTGTGAAAGCAAATTAACAGATGGATGTGCAGCAGGTCAATATCAACTCACACAAGCTAAATTACAACACGAGACATTATGTCTGCTGCAAAATCCTGCTAAACAGCTTTGGAGGCGGTTTTAGACAAAAACAAAGGGTTTTTCAGATCTGTAGATCGTTTGCTCTGGTCTGAATCAGGGATTTAAACTGTTCTAAAGCTGCATTTGCCGCTTGATTTGGTCAGTTTTCGGCCGATTAAACAAACCACGTGTTCAAGAACATTTTTAGAGCAGAGGAAATTTTGTATTCCATACCAGGCTGGTTTAATTAGGCGTACGTATTAAAAACAGGCGTTGTATACGTCTGAGGGCCGGAAGAGCAGCAGCAAAACGATGACTCAGCAAAACGTTTCACGTCCACTCAGCAATAAAACGATTCTAATGAGGAAGAGGAAAACCGGTGAGTCAAACACAATGCAGGTTTATTAGAGGAAGGGGTGGCTTTATCGCTCTCTTCTCTCTCCTCTTCCTTCTGCTTTTCTTCCACTACACTCCGTCTCTCCTTCATTCATCCCTGCAACATTCCCGCATTACTTTCTCCATTTATCTCCTCTTCTCTTACTGCGCTCCATCACTCGCTGTCTGACGGTTTCTCTCCCTCTGTCTCTCTCCATCTTTTCTGCACTCCGTCAGATTTTTTCCATCCATCTTTCACTCCCTCTCTAGCTCTCTGACATGGAATCGTCTCTTTTTAGTGTTACAGTATGTTCTCAGGTCATAATTTTTGCGAGACCCATTTTTTATATTGCCTCTCTCTCTCTCTCTCTCTTTCTCTTCTTTCATCTATTTTTCTATTTCTTTTTTCTTCCTTTCTCTTTTTTACCCTTACCACTACTGGTTGTACTATTGTAAAGATTACCACAAGGCTAACTGGCTAACAGCTAAAACTGCTACATTCATGATCAGATTAATAAATTAATCCGACTTCATTTCCTCATCTTCTGTCTAAGCGCCACCTACAGGTCAAGATTAAAATTTTAGAAAATCTTACTAAAACGAATTACCAGATTTCTATCACCATTAATTTGATGATTACGCATAATGCTAACATACCATGCTAACATTTAGTATGCCAGGTCATTACACTAGCATTATTTTTAGCAAGTTTGCATCATAACAAGCTAACATATTATCTGGTACTGTAGCATGTTAATATTAGCAATAGCTGAAGTTTATCATGTATGCTTAGCATTCTATCTATCTATCTATCTATCTATCTATCTATCTATCTAACAAGTTAACAGGCAGCACATTAGCATGCTAATGGAAGAGGTGAGCACCAGTCCATTATTCCATTATTCTGTTAGTAACGAAGTTACTTTTTTGAGTAACAGAATAACGAACTGGTTATTTTTTTTTTTTTTTTNTTTTTACTACACCACTACTTTTTGCTCCGTTACTCCGAGGACATGGAGGACGTCTTGGAGTGTACCTCATCTCTGATAAGCCTCATTTTTAACCTTTTTTAAGAGCTTTTTAAAAATTTCCTTCTTCCCTTTGTATAATAAAAAATGTGTTTTTGACTTTATTTAATAAAAGTAATGGAGTAACGATAACTTCCGTTATTTTTTGTGACGGAGTAACGGTCTAACGTATAATGAAGTTACTTTTTTGAGTAACGATGCCCACCTATGGCTAATGGTAGTATTCAGCTCAAAACTGAGGCTGTTGTTGTTCATCCATCCAGTCGTTTTGTTTGTGGTATCACAGCTAAACATGGCTGCTAGCAGAGCTACAGACGTTTGTCTCTGGTCTTTGTTTCTGTCTCTGACTTCATAGACTCGTCTGCTCTTAAATTCTCCTCACAATCTCTGTCTCTGGTCCCACGGGACAGACTGTCTTCCTGCTTCCCTCTCTCCATCTTTGCCCTTTTCCTCCTGTCTGTAAGTGAAAACCAAACACAGAGACATTTGCATAAAAGACAGCAGAAGGCAACTATTCCCAAAGCTAAATACAGTTCGCTGTCAGAACGATGAGTATCTGACATGTATATATTTATGTTTGAGATAACACATGATAAAAGTCTCAGGAATTGTGTGATTTTGACTGTCTTGATGGAACCATCAGGATAAAACCAAAACTAAATGTCCCAGAAATAATGAAACGTCCAGACATGAAACAGAGGTACTCGACTGAGCCAAAATCCAATAAAAGTTGAGTAATTACAGCCCAGACACTGCATAGTCAGTAAAAAAGAAAACAGTAGAATGCATGGCAGAGGATAAAATAAGAAACTAAAAAAAAAAAAAAACAGGATTAAATTGGAGGATAAATAGGAGAACAGAGCAGCAAGAAAAGGAAATAATAGGAGGAGAGAGGATGAGGAAACACAAACTTAGGTCCATGTTGTTTTCAGCTGCAGCTCTGATGATTAAAGGCAAATGAGGTGAAAGGCGGGGCAAAGAGAAATCTTAACAGGAATCTTAATTAGTCCCTAAATGCTCCGACCTCGGAAAGCGAACCTGGTGAGCCAGAGCATGATCTGCCCTGGCTGCACCACCACAGCTTCGCCAAGGGCAGAGTGGGATTTCTAGTGTGTCTGAGGGTTTTTTCAGACTTACGGGGGTTTTAAGGTACCAGGAATGGTGGGTTTCTGGCAGGATTTATACATAACCAGGAATCATTCTGAAAAGGCAGAAACACGGACACTTCCAGGCAAGTCTCCAACCAAGTCAGATGGGCCGGGATGGAAGAAACCTTAAACAAGTCCAGTTGTCTTGAACTTTTACCGGTAGATTTCTAATGTAACTATGAAGACAGAAATCTGTCTGTAGCACCAATGTCTCTAGAACCCGACATGTATGAAGCTGAAATTCAGCAGGTTTATTGTTCAGGATCCAAAGACATGCAGCATCACATGTGAAGTTGTTTGGATGAGCGGTTCTCAAATTGAGCTGTACCAGCAAAAAGTATTCCCTGTGTGGCAGGATACGCTCTGAGCGCGGCAACACATGCTCAGCTCCACGGCCATGAATTTCAGGCTGCAACACACACCATAAAATCCAGCCCGATTTGAACGGCACTGCAAACAAAGCTAGTTCACAAGGACGTGCAGAATAAAATTATGGCAGGCTCGGCACACACCACAAAGTCAGGCCCCGATCCAAACACACTCCGTGTGCAGCAGCAGGATATGCTCCAGACACGCAGCAGGATACACTCCGTGCACGGCGGCAGGATACGCTCCGGACACGGTGGCAGGATGCGCTCTGTGCACGGCGGCAGGATACGCTCCATGCACGGCGGCAGGATACACTCCGTGCACGGCGGCAGAATATGCTCTGTGCACGGTGGCAGGATATGCTCCGGACACAGTGGCAGGATACGGCAGCATATGCTCCGCTCCATGGGCACTAATGGCAGGCTGCAGCGCACACCATACCGTCCCAGAACACACACATTTTCAACAGGCCCTGCATTAGTTTAACCAAAAACATTTTTGAAAAGGATAAGATCAGTTTAAAGATCCAGTTCCCCTTTTCTCCTCCAATTTCGAATTCCCAGTTCCCGTGTCATCTCTGCTGCCATGCTGCTTCAACAGGATGTAACACGATGGACGTTTGTGATATTCCGCCACATCGTGCCCTCCAGATACCCAACCAGGTAGTGTCTGTTGCAGCACCCAGGATAAGAACTCTCAGCTGGCTTTGAAAAAACAAAAAACGTGTAAACAGAATTTAACCTGTTAACAGGTGAGTTAATTACTACCTTTTCTTTCTGCCCTCAGCCTGACAGCAGGCAGAAAAACCCTGCGGCAGCAGAAGGAAACGAGACAACAAATGATGAAATGTTTTGTTGTAATATGATCTAAATATAGAACGAAAAGACGAGACCGCCAGCTGAACTGAAAATATCCCAACCCCACGCTACCTCAGATCCTCTTTATTCTCTCCTTCTGTCTCTAAACTCTCCATCCTTTTATTGTCTTCCACTTCATCCCTCCATCCCTCTGATGCCTCTGGTTTTATGTCACCATGGCTAATTTCACCCTCCTTCACTTCCCTTTCATCCATCAATCCCTCTTCGCTTTCTCTTCTAATCCCACTTCTCCTTCTCATTCCATTCATTCTGTTTTCACTCCGCCCTCTCTCGCTCCTTCGCTCACTCCTTTTTATTGCCTCCACTGAGTCTGTTTTTTTTTTTTTTTTTTTTTNTTTTTTTTTTTTTTTTTTTACATTAGCTGCATATCTCAAAACTCTTGTGTCGAATTTTGTGAAATCAACATGATTAATCGGGTAAACGACACACTAATTCACTTGGAATTCTTTGTGATCTCCACCAGCTCATAAACAGGGATAACAGCACACAGTTTCATTTTAAAGGACCATACCACCCATTTTGCATGTTTGAGCCGAATATATTCAATTTGTTACTGACAATCATTTCCCAAAGGATAAAACTGTATTTCAGCTTTCCTGATATTTTGCTAAATCTCTTAATCTTTCAAAATCAAATATTCAAGCGATACACCGACCTTAAAAATCCATGTTTCTCCTGCTAATAGTTACACAGCCTTATGAAGTCACGGTCCTTTAAATTTTTCCATAAACGCAGGTCTTCTTTTGGGACTATATTCCCCGGTGGAGGCATACATTCACTCCACGCTTTTTATTGAGCTTAAACACTAAAATTACATAACTTCTAAAAAAACCTGAATACACGTCTTGTTGGTGATGATGGATTACCTATCCCAAGAACGTTTACAGTATCAACAAGTTGATTTTAATAGCAGAATGAACTGAAACCAATGGAGGTCTGGAAGGTAGGAAAAACATTTTTAATTCACCGTTCCAGTAGTATGCTTTGGGAAATGATTGTCAGTAACGTTACATGTATGAAAATTGAATATATTAGGCTCAAACATGCAAAATGGACGGTGTGGTCCTTTAGCAGCATCCGTTTGATTTGCTAACGTGAACCTCTAATGCTGCTAATCAATCAATACATCAATAGATTAATCTGCATTTTGGTGATTTGGCCTGTAGGTGGTGCTAATAGAAGCTGCTTCTTTCTCTTTCCTCCTGTCCTTCAAGCCTCTCCTCCTCTCTCCTGATCCATTCATCGTTCCTGTCATCTTCATCCATCCCATAATCCCTCTGGAGTTTTATGTCCTCTATCTACACTCGTTCTCTTCCTCATCCACCCTTTCCTCTCCTTCGGCATAAATCCTTCACTGTTCTCTAATCGTTCATCCTCCTCCATCCATCCATCAGTGTTTCCTTCATCCCTCCTTCTGTCCTGATCTGTTTCCTCCTTCACTTCCCCTTCCATCTATCCAACTTCTCTCCCCTCCTTGTTTCTTCTCCTCCATCTCCTCCATCCATCCTTCATCTCGTTTGTCTCTTCTTCTCCACCCCTCTGACATCTATCCTTCTCTGCTCCTCTTCCTCCTCCATAAATCCTTCTTTCCTTTCCTTTGTTCATGATTTATCCTCGCTCCTGAAACCTGGCGCTCCTTCTCCTCTTTCTCTCCTTTTCTTCTCCTCCTGCACCGAATTAAAACTTTCACTCCTCTTCTCTACAAATGAAAAAGGAGCAAATCTGTTTTTTTTTAGAGGAACCTTCCTTCTTTCCTTTCCTTCCTTTAATTTAGTCATAGTTAATTATGCAATGAGCACTAATTTAATTTGTTGCGCTACATCAGTCTACTTAATTGCTTGACGTGTGTGTGTCTTTGTGTTACTCTGTGTGTGTGTGTTAGTGTGTGTGTTTCTAATCAGCGAGTTACTGTACCCTGATCTGCTTCATCAAACTTGATAAGCAATTGAGATAAACACACACACACACACACACACACACACACACACACACACACAGGGAATTTTCCTACGCAGTGATAAATTGAGCTATTATCACATGAGTGTGTGTGTGTGTGTGTGTAGAAGTGGGGATTGCAGCAACACCTTTAAATTCCTCACACGTTCAAGTGTCAGCATAAATGGTGTGTGTGTGTGTGTGTGCATAAGTGTGTATGTGTGTGTCACAGTGTGAGCCAAAAACAATGCTCCCCTGCATTCACAAACTCTCTCTCTCTCTCTCTCTCTCTCTCCCCCCCACACACACATACACACAAACACGCACACACGTGTCTCCGGTGGTGCTTAGTCATGACATAAGGAGGCAGAGGCGTCACCATAGAAACAATACTCGGAGTTGGTCAGGAAGCAGCAGTGATTCCTTACATTACCAGCAACAGTTAAAAGTAACAGGAAGACGTTGACCTGATTACCCAGGTGCCTTTGAGCAATGATACAGCTCAGGCTCAGAACTTATCAATCAACCCATTTAAAAGCAGAAGAAATGATCAAAGAAAAAGATCAATGTCAGTGTTTGTAGCTCACGCTAAGGTTTCACACGCACACGTCAGTAACACAAAGTATATCATTCACCTTCTTTACATACGTATGTAAGTGCTGTTACACACACCCACACACACGCATGCACACACATGTACACGCAAACACACACACGCATGCACACATGCACATGCATACAGACAATCAAGCAAGTCTGCAAAAACAGGGCCATGGGCTAATTAGTCTCCCCAGTAACCTATGTGTGTGTGTGCATGTGTGTGTGTGTATGCATGTTTATTGGGCTAATTAGCAGGAAGACAGCAGGCAGACATTAAGACGGCTTCCTTTGATCTGATGCTAAGTACTTCCTGGAGACACACACACACACACACACACACACTCTATGTGAACATAGATGACAATAGCAGGTGGTTCTGTGACATCTGCTCAGGACAAAACGACGATGCAATCTGCAAACAAACAAACAANATAGCAGGTGGTTCTGTGACATCTGCTCAGGACAAAACGACGATGCAATCTGCAAACAAACAAACAAACACACACACACACCTGAATAAGAGATGGTTTCATACACACCGTTACACTCCTGCTGTGGCTAAACTATATTTCTTTATAATTGTGCAGAATTTCTCTACTCAGGTACGATTACAGATGATGCCAAAAACCTGGAATCTGCAACAATGTGGAGAGAGAGAGAGAGAGAGAGAGAGAGAGAGAGAGAGAGAGAGAGAGAGAGAGAGATGTGTGTCTCGGGGGTCATCAGTCGTTGCCGTGGTTCCCTAACGACCGCGGCTGTCATGGTTACCAGCACGGCTGTCGTGACAACAAGCGTGGCATATCATACAGCACAGCGCTGTCTGGGGCCCTTCTGTGTGACTATGACACGTGACACACACGTTAATACACACACACACACTGTACACAGCAAATGTACAAATACACAACATTAACACACGCAGTAATGTAGCTCACTTTTCATGCAGCTAATGGGGCGTCCCGGGAAAATCTATCGAGCTACAACTAATAAAACACGAGCTTCAGTGTGCATTTAACGGACTGATGTGCACGCACGACAATGACAAATGTCACTTCTCCTGTGTGTTCCTCTTTGATCTGTCTTTTATCAAACACACACATTCAGCCACGTGTGTGTGTGTGTGTGTGTGTGTGTGTGTGTGTGTGTGTGTGTAGAGAAGCAATAATATTTACATCTAGTCAGAATGTCTCTCTCTGGTCATGTGATCAGTCAGAGCTAATGTGTTGCTGTAACGTCCTCAGAGGCTGTTTCCATCAGTCACACACGCCCGCTAAACCACTGTGTGTGTGTGTGTGTGTGTCTGTATACACCCACGGATCCCTCCCTGGGGTGTGTATACACACACACACACACAAAATCAAACAGATGCATGGGAAATGTCACTGAAACAAACATATTCCTGCAAACTAACACACACAGGCATAAACAAACATTAGGATGGGCATAAAGGTGCAGACACACACACACACACACACACACACACACACACGTTTGGCTGCATAAGTTAGTTATAGTTATTTAGGGAGATGTAGCTCTTGATGAGGATATGGCCGAGGAGGGAGGAGGTGTAGAGGAATGTGTGTGTGTCCATATGTGTGTGTGTGTGTGTATTGTGGGTATTGATCCCCTCCCTCTCCTCTGCGGTGCCGACAGAATGCAGAACTGCAACACGACTGCAGTTACAGAGTTTCAGCCGGGACGTTTAACTAGTAACTCATCACCAAGTCAGCTATAACAATCCACTCGTGTGTGTGTGTGTGTGTGTGTGTGTGTGTGCGCGCGTGTGTATCCGTGCAGTTTTCTCTCAGATCGATGTATGGGTCAGTCCACAGCTGCTAACTGAGACTCTGCATCAGCCTCAGCCTTCCTTCGGGATCGCCGGCCACCTGGCGATAAGCGTGACGTTTTCATGTCTGCAGAGTCGTTGATGAGTCGTTCATGATGAATCAGGCAAAGAGAGAACGTCGATACGGCGAGATCAACCGGAAGCGAGCAGCAGACGCTACGCTATCACGTGTACCGCTGATTAATTGTGTCCGTCTGAAACTCTGTTAGATTCGAGTCTCATGAGTTCACGTTTCCATTTTCGAGTACTCAGTCGTGCAAAAACGGATCAAGAGACAAATAACACAATTGACGTGATCCTCGGCTTTCGTTTAATAATGTCGCTGGAGTTCCAGCTTGGCGGCGTCATATTGTCATATCCCGAAACCATCAGCAGCTTCAAAGACGTCGTGTTGCTGTCGAGCGCCCAGAGCGGCGTTCCGTTTGGAACGTTCAGAATCCATTTTCCTTTAAAACAAAAACAAAAACAAAAAAAAACTATCATTGGAGGAAAATCCAGCTTCAGACTGAAAGAGGAAATGATGTAATCTGACTTCCTCCCTCAGGAAAATCTTAATGAAAAACCACATCGTGTGAAAGATTTAATTAAAACTCGATGACTTGTGTCTCGGCGAATTACGTCTCTGAAAATCGAAACTTGTGTGACAGAGAGCCGACAGGTCATTAAGGACGGTAATTGATCCACGGTTTTTTAATCACGGCTGCTATTCATCTGGTTTTTATTTCCTAAAGGTTTAATATTTCAGATTTTTATTGCTATCAAACAGGATTTCAGAGTCAGAGGCCGCATGGCGTCGCAGCCTGAAGACCTTTTATCTGATCAGACGCCATCTCGCCATCACGTCAGTTTGTTCTCAGGAAGGGGAATCATCCATCCATCCATCCACCATCCATCCATCCATTTTCATCCCGTTTATCCAGGTCCGGGTCGCGGTGGCAGCAGACTAAGCAGCCCGGCCCACACTTCCTGTCCCCAGCCAGGCCCTCTANTCCGGGTCGCGGTGGCAGCAGACTAAGCAGCCCGGCCCACACTTCCTGTCCCCAGCCAGGCCCTCTAACTCCTCCTGGGGAACTCCGAGGCATTCCCTGGTCAGGCTCCAGTGTGTCCTGGGTCTTCTTCTTCTTTTTCCAGTTGGACATGCCTGGAAGACCTCCCTCGGGAGATGACCGGGGGGCATCTCCGTATGGAAATATGCCCCCTGGTCGTCTCCTGAGGGAGGTCTTCCAGGCCTAGGTGCCCGAACCACCTCACTTGACTCTGTTCGATGTGGAGGACCAGCAGCTCTACTCCGAGTCCCTCCTGGATGTCCGAGTTTCTCACCCTGTCCCTATGGAGAAACCTCATGTCTGCCACTTGTATCTGCGATCTTGTCCCTTCGGGGTCACCCCAAACCTCGTGACCATAGGTGAGCATAGGATTGTAGATCGATTGATATATTGAGAGTCTCGCTGTCCATGATGGTCTGGTATGGTGTCCGTAGGACCTTGGACCTTCCACACCTATCCGTCTATCAATCTCTCGCTCCATCTTACCCCCACCCTGAGATACTTTAACTCCTACGTCTGGGGTAGTGACTCCCTTCTCACCTGGAGGGNCCCCACCCTGAGATACTTTAACTCCTACGTCTGGGGTAGTGACTCCCTTCTCACCTGGAGGGAACAGTCCACCTTTTTCCGAGAGTGCCATGGTCTCAGACTTGGAGATGCTGATTCTGATCCCTGACTGCGTCTTCAGATCCTGTCCATGAAGATCACAAACACGACTGGCAATGAGGGACGAGGGGCAGCTCTGGCGGAGTCCAACGCCCACTGGAAACCCGGACCCGGTACCCCATACTCCTGCAGCACCCCCCCCCCCCCCNCAGGACACCTCGGGGGAAACGGTTGTAGACCCTTTCCAGATCCATAAAACGTATGCAGACTGGTTGGTTTGCTGGTATGTTCGCTGAAATCTCATCACATGATCCAGAACACGGCAGCATTTCTGCTCTTAAACCAGGCAAAAAGGTACTTCGTGCTGCTTTCCATCCTCCACTCGCTCCTTTGTTCATCAGTTCAAATCCTGGATTCTTACCTACACAGCAGAAACCTGAACTCCCTCATTCAGGACTTCTCAGTGTTGAAACTAAACCTTGCATTGCCACCTTGGCCTGACTCTTAGTCGTCTTTGGTCCAAACAGATTACCTGGATCTGATGAATCCTACTTGGTCTTAAAAAGGCCTAAAAACAAATCTTCCATCAACGTTTTGCCATCTGAGGTCCTTCCCTAATGGAACGCTTGAGCTCCATGTTTTTCCTTGATCAGCTCCTGCCATCAACACGTGTTCCAGCCCTTACCCGTGGTCACGAGCAAAATAAGAAGATCGTGGATGCAAGCAGCCAAAACAAGATTCCTCCGCAGGGATCGGGACTCGCCCTTACGGATAAGATGAGGAGTTCGGACATCAGGAGGGAACATCAGTAGTAAAGGAGCCAGCTGAGGCGGCCTCCTGGATGCCTTGGCATGTCCAACTGGGAAGAGACCACGGGGGCGTACCCAGAATATGCTGCAGGGATTATTTATCCCAACTCATCAGGGAACATCTTGAAATCCCCACAGGAAGAGATGGAAGGCATGGCTAGGGAGAGGGACATGTGGACTACTATGCTAACTTCAGGTTAGCATGCTGCCTGCGAAACCCAGGCAGCATGCTCGGTTAAATGATGGAAAATGGGTCGATGGATACAAGCATCTGCTAAATAAAATAAATAAATCAGCATTTTATGGTCAAATCTGCGGCTGAAGTTTTATTAGAAAATATTTTATTAGTCTTCTGAAATTTGAAAGATGAGCTGTGAGTCGTCTTATCTTACACCTTTGTGACGAAGTGTTTCTTGTGATGAATGTTGAGTAATGAATCAGCTGTTATGAATACAGTATCTGGGAGTCATGCTGGGTCCTTGAACGCCATGCAGCTCCTCTGCTGCTCATTCACTGCAAACTGAAAAACTCAGCATCTCAGCAGCAATTCTGTTAAATTGGATTTGACATGAATGCTCGGCTTCAGCTGAGCTCTTCAACTGTCAGGATCACGTGTAGAAACCTGCAAAAAGGACATTACATATAATTTTCCCATTAATCCCGCAAGACTGAAACTGTCTATAAACGAGGCTTTAAACCAATAATAAAAAAAAAAAACGAGGCAGCAGCAGAAATAAAACAGCAGTGTATAAAGCTGAAGTCACAGATTCTCCTGCTTATTAAATTGTCTCACAGTCAATGAAGGCTTAATGAGGTGCGCGCACACACATACACACACGCAGAGGAGAATTTATCATAACGAGGACAAACTAAATGACACGTTACCTGTTCAGATAAGGTGATGATCAGCCTGGAGGCTCGTGGGAGATTAGAACAAATGTCACGGTTCTCTTTATGCTTTAGAAGGTTAAAGAGCCGTTAAACGCTTTGGAGTCTAAATCATCGTCATTTTTATAAATTTACCTTTCAATAGATTTAGCTTTTATTTGAAACCTAAAGCTGCAATGTAAAAAAAAAAAAAAGCCTTTATGAGACAAAACAAATTTCAACATTTCTTTATATTTCTGGAAATTTTGTGTTTCCATAAAAAGATTTAAAAAAAAAACAGAAATAGATACAACAGACAGAGTTTAATTAAATTATATGAGTAACAATTAAGCTTGGAGTAAGTCCTTAAAGGACCATACCACCATTTTTGCATGTTTGAGCCTAATATATTCAATTTTCATACATGTAACGTGACTGACAATCATTTTCCAAAGCATACTACTGGAACGGTGAATTAAAAATGTTTTTCCTACCTTCCAGACCTCCACTGGTTTCAGTTCATTCTCTATTAAAATCAACTTGTTGATACTGTAAACGTTCTTGGGATAGGTAATCCATCATCACCAACAAGACGTGTATTCAGGTTTTTTTAGAAGTTATGTAATTTTAGTGTTTAAGCTCAATAAAAAGCGTGGAGTGAATGTATGCCTCCACCGGGGAATATAGTCCCAAAAGAAGACCTGCGTTTATGGAAAAATTTAAAGGACCGTGACTTCATAAGGCTGTGTAACTATTAGCAGGAGAAACATGGATTTTTAAGGTGGGTGTATCACTTGAATATTTGATTTTGAAAGATTAAGAGATTTAGCAAAATATCAGGAAAGCTGAAATACAGTTTTATCCTTTGGGAAATGATTGTCAGTAACATGTATGAAAACTGAATATATTAGGCTCAAACATGCTAAATGGGTGGTATGGTCCTTTAAACAATTTCTACAAAAAAACAGGAAAATTAAAAAAAAAAAAAGTAATAATAATAATTTGATTCCATAATTTT
This sequence comes from Lucifuga dentata, assembly GCA_014773175.1. Taxonomy (NCBI): domain Eukaryota; kingdom Metazoa; phylum Chordata; class Actinopteri; order Ophidiiformes; family Bythitidae; genus Lucifuga; species Lucifuga dentata. The sequence continues at coordinate 15,969 of VXCM01004044.1, forward strand.
CCACAAAAGTCTCAAAGAACTTCCCCTGAAGAATATTTCTATAGAAGAAATTAGAATAAATGACAAAAAAGCAACGTTCTTCTGGAAAATTCTTCCTCACTCGTTTGTTGTGGGACCTGATGTTTTTGTTTTATTAAGTCGTTCGCTCTGTAAGCCAACACAGCCTTGTTTGTTGTTGGATAGGTCGTAAATCTATAATAAATCCCGTATAGCTCTTCAGAAAAGATAACTGATAACTTAACTTGGAACAACAAAAACGTTACGTAGGATGAATATTTCAGTCATTCTGATCTGGATTGAACTCAGGGGAAATGAAGTTTGCTGTTTTATTCAGCTGCTGACTTGCAAAGCGGGAATGAGGATTACAGAGGCTCCTTAACAAGCAGCATCTCTCTTCAGATTAGATTTGATGAAACTTTATTGATCCCTGTGGAGGAACAGGAGCAGTGTGATGGGATTCAGTGTCAGCACTCAAATACAAAACACTCCATCTGTGTGACGTTAAAATGAGTCACAGTCACTTAAAGACAGATTCGCGTGTCTGGATTATCGAGTTTCAGAGGTAACATGTTTTTCTGTGCAGATGAGAGGCTGAAATATCGACCTCTGACCTCTGAGTGAAACTAACAATATAAACGGAGGTAAAGAGTCTATTACAACCATAAAGTCCAATAAAAAGATGCTCCATGCAGTGAAACTATCAGTCAATAAGGATGTTTTCAAATCAAATCAAACCAAAATATATCAGCAAAAGTCATGTGACAACACTGTCTCTGCTGATTGGTCAGAAAGAAACTCCAAACAGGAAGTAGTTTCTATCAAAGTAAATCAGAGTAACAAAGATGAATGTGGATCCTTTCCTAGTCATAGCATCATTTGATCCATGAAGAAGAAAACTATGACAGCAGAAGCTGAATTACATGTGGAAAACCACATGCTGCTTCACGTGATGTGAAGAAGATGCTGAACATACAAGCACACGCTAACCTGAACACATTAGCTAAGACTGATGTGTTTCCACCTTTAACAGCATCTTTTGATTTGATCATCAGAGGTGGAGTTTATTAATGTACACACACCTATATCTGTGCTGCTAATCAATCAATACATCAATAGATTGATCTAGAGTTGTTTCAGGACTCGTGCAGATCATGTTCACACCAAGTGAAATGCTCTAGAGTTCATCTGGAATCTCTTGAAAACGGTTTTGGTGCGGTTGTTTTGATCAGGTGTGATCGTGCTGTGTTCAGACGTGCACAAATGAACCGAAAAGAGCAGAAAGGAACACGTGATCAGAGCAGGTAGACGTGAAAAAAATAAAAGCCCTAAAAATACAGAAACAGTTCAACAGAGCTCCAACAAAACCAGACTCTGCAGCCTGATGCAGGCATGTACGAGTAAAACGCAGAAGAAATCACGCCAGGCTGTCGGCCATTTCTCACTATTTTCTGACACTAAAGCAATAATCTATTAATCAAAGCAATAACTGATAGAAAATCAATCATGGAAATTAGTTGAAGCCTTAACTTCCTGTTCACGTCTTTGCTCGCTGGCTGTAAGTCATTGTGAATGAATCTTTCAGACAGAGAGCCTGTGGGGTGCAGTGGCCGTGTCAACTTCCTGTCTGCCTGCAGGGGGCGTCGCCATGCCAACGCCACCTAGAAGTGTGTCCGTTTCACATGATCTGCTCTTCAAGTTTCAAAGTTTTATTTGTCACATGCAGCCATACAGGTATAACAGCCAAACGCTTTTTCTGTAGGTTCCCAGACTCTGCTTCTTAAAGGACCATACCGCCCATTTTTCATGTTTGAGCCTAATATATTCAGTTTTCATACTGACAATCATTTTCCAAAGCATACTACTGGAACGGTGAATTAAAAATGTTTTTCCTACCTTCCAGACCTCCATTGGTTTCAGTTCATTCTGCTATTAAAATCAACTTGTTGATACTGTAAACGTTCTTGGGATAGGTAATCCATCATCACCAACAAGACGTGTATTCAGGTTTTTTTAGAAGTTATGTAATTTTAGTGTTTAAGCTCAATAAAAAGCGTGGAGTGAATGTATGCCTCCACCGGGGAATATAGTCCCAAAAGAAGACCTGCGTTTATGGAAAAATTTAAAGGACCGTGACTTCATAAGGCTGTGTAACTATTAGCAGGAGAAACATGGATTTTTAAGGTGGGTGTATCACTTGAATATTTGATTTTGAAAGATTAAGAGATTTAGCAAAATATCAGGAAAGCTGAAATACAGTTTTATCCTTTGGGAAATGATTGTCAGTAACGTAACATGTATGAAAACTGAATATATTAGGCTCAAACATGCAAAATAGTGGTCCTTTAATTATAAAAATATAATGTATTAAAATAAAATTAAAAACTTTGCTCTTCAATCTCTTGCTCTGAGACATCTGATCGTTGCTTTCATTAGAAGTGGGACAGGAAGGTGAAAGTGAGGTGAAACTCGCGGTTTGGTTTCCTGGCAGCCGCCATAAAGATGGCGGCGGCGATACGAGGGAGAGGAGGCGTGAAATCTGACTGATAGACACACAAACAACCTGACTGGTGATTAATGGAAACTTCCAGGCTGAAAGAGAGAAAAATGTTCCTTTAGGACCTGAGAAATCATGTGGTACATAAAGCTAACACACACACACACACACAACACCAAGACAAACCATTAAATGCTGTCAACAATGACTTTAGCTGATCTCATCCAATTCCGTCTCTCTCTCTCTCTCTCTCTCTCTCTCTCTCACACACACACACACACACACACACACACACNGAGGCAGACATGAAGATATACAGCGACACACACACACACACACACTCAGCAGAGGTGAGAAGACGGTGAGAAGTGGCGGAGACAATGCGACAGGTGAGGAGACGTGGTGAGAAGACACACCGATCATTTCTCCATCACAAACCACAAATAATAATAATAATAATAATACTGCTGCTGTTGTTGTTTATTAGACACCAAATATATGAATAACGTCCTCACGTTGTGTGTAAATTATTGAGCTGTCAGTCTCTTTTACTTCCTGATGAACTCAACGTAATGTTTGATTCTGTGGCAGCTGAAGCCCCTCAGACTTCCTGTAGACCACATGACTTGTTTTTATCCGCTTTGATTGGTCGCAGTCCGTTTGGTTGCGGAGTTTTGTGTTACAGACTAACATGTCGCCACGCTGGGGCAGACACGTGTCGAGACCACGTTTAGGGAGTCGCTGAGCCCTAACATGTAGTAAGGTCTCATGGACTCTGCTAGCAAACGGAAAGACATCAAGTCCACATCGAGTCCAAATTTTGAGCCTATGAATGCTCTGAACGTTGGTAAACAGACTAATTTAACAAACTGAAGCCATGTCGTGTATTAAAAATATATAAAATATAGATCATAAAAAACAATTTAACATCATGCTAAATACAGCATTATATTTATCAGCCAACCTTCTTGTTTTTTTTTTAAGTGTCTTCGTGAATTGAGGCGATACTGAGAAGCAACATGTCGGCGAAGCCTTTAACTGAATAAACTAGTGCAAAACGTTCAAAACATGCGTGTTCGGACCGGCTGAACTGTATGGAGTGTGCCGCAGCCTGCCATAATTTAGTTCTGCACGTCCTCTGAGCTAGCTTTGTTAGCTGTACGGGTCGGGTTTAGACCGTGCTCCTGGACCGCAGCGTATCCTGCCGCGCGGACTACTTTTTACCAGCACCACTTAATTTGAGAACCTCTCATCCAAACAACTTCACACGTGATGCTGCACGTCTTTGAGTCCTGCTGAATATCATCTTCATACATGACGGTTCTGGAGATGCTGACAGAGATTTCTGCCTTCATAGATAAATGTTTGTTCCTCTCTGAGTCGTTCGTGTCTTAAAGCTCCTCTCGCCGTCTGATCGCGAACCAGGTCCTCTTTGCTTTCAGCGTAATCCTCTTTAGACGGCGTTGGACCTGAGCGCGGGGATTTAGACGGTTTCTGTGATAAATCTCTGCAGGATCGGAGGACTCGGCCGAGTTTAATGCTGTTTTGCAGCTGCTCCGGTTATTGATCTGCTGCAAAGCTCTTTTAAAAGCTACTGCTGCCATATTTTAATGACCGTTATCCTTCATTTTGGATTCTCAGCCTTCATACGCTCGCTGGCTTCCATTTTTCTACGTTATACTCATCGCTGCCTTTTCTGCCTTTCCTTTCCCATTCTTACTCCGGTAGATAACGGATAACGTCAGAGTCGGCTCGGCCGGTNGCCTTTCCTTTCCCATTCTTACTCCGGTAGATAACGGATAACGTCAGAGTCGGCTCGGCCGGTGTTGGCGTTACCCGGGCTCAGGTTTCACGCACGGTTTACACATCTTTTTAAAATTTCGTTAGCTTATAAACCATCTGTTATTTCTGCATCTCCTCCTTGATCTCCGTATAGATCTCAGCTTTTTGGGACGTCGTATCTCTGGCGACAACCAAATCGTCATAGTGTTTTTCTCCTCAAACGACCACCGAACGATTTTGTTGCTGTCAGTCGTATTGAGTTAAAATGTTGAAGCGATGAGAGGAGATCATGGCGTTGCTAAGCTAAACGCTGCAGGAAGTCACAGTTCTCTGGACGTAACGCCGCTCCTGCACGACAAGCAAAACAACACAACAATTTGGTGCCGAATTTCAGATCTCGACAATATTCCCAAATCACTGAACTCTCTCTCTCTCTTTATCCCCGTCTCACCCCTCTCACACTCTCTCTCTCTCACCACTATCTCTCTNCCCCCGTCTCTGGTGTAATTGATGGTGCGTTAGCATTGGAAAAGAGGCTGATTATTATTCTATTGTGTGGTTGGCATTTGAGAGCCAACCAGCTGCACAATGGCACTGCAATTACACACACACACACACACACACACACACACACACACACACACACACACACANCACACACACACACGCACACACACACGTGAGCACATCTGCACAAACATACACATCAGCAGATGAACGGACAGAAATACAGACAGGAACGCTGAATCTGGAAGACGAGCGTCTTCTTGTCATCTCTAAAAGTAATTACTGCGTTTTTAACGGCGCCGCACTCGTTATTGTTCCTCAAATTACGCGCGGCTGCTTCTCCAAGTTTCCGGCCTGAAATAAATTGCTTCGTTCAAACCGTCAGACACCGGTTGTTTTGCTGTTGCTTTGTCTTTGTCAAACAACAGATTAGGAAAGTGTATTAGGTTTGTTCGTGTCAGGCTGGACTTAATCGAGGTCTCTGCACCCAAGAGGATCATGGGAAGGCAATTCTGTGGAGGAAAGCATTAACGTTTGGCCTGTTTCCATGTCTACTGGTGCGGTGTGCAGCTGGAGCAGGTATGTGCTACACCTGTGACCCTGCAAGAGGACGACGTTTCATTTCCCTCACGGATATTCACGTGTAAAATCATGTTTTCTGTCCACGTGACAACAAATAGATTCTTCTGTTCGTCCAGCTTCTGCTCAGCTTCAGGTGTCGTCCAGCGAGGCTGTCATCATATCGTTCACGATAATATTGTTATAATTCTTATGGCAAATATTTATAAATATTACGATAAATATCACAATATGGATAATGTGGCAGCATGAGAGCAGCAGGTGATGAATTATTTCCTCTGTTGTTTGAAATGCTTCAGCTACAAGCTAAATGGCTAATAGCTACAAGCTAACTGCTAACAGCTTCCAGTAAAGGTGGAAGCACAACAAATTAGAGTTTGTACCTGAAGCAGAAACACCTGGTGAATACCAAGAAAGTCACATGAGGAGGAGAGCCAATCAGATGATTTTTGTAAAAAAAAAAAAAATCAGCTGATTTGAGACACAAAACAAACAGGAAGTGACGCTGAAACAGCTAACAGTGAAGTGAAATTAGCAAAGCACTGAGTTTGATGTTGGGATGTATGAATAGTGTTAGCCTAGCCGCTACGCTCACATGGCGGCTTGTGGTGGAGACGGACTTCAGAGGCTAGCAATTGGACAAGCAGGAAGTGATGCTACAGTCAAGCATAGCTGGAGCATTAGCTAGCTATACTTCCTGTGATAGAACAAGCTAACAGCAGAGTGAAATTAGCAAAAATGAAGGGATTTAGGAAATAACAGAAAAACTAAAATACGGTTTTATGTTTTGGACATTGGTTGTGAGTAAGAAAATGTGAATGCAGGTATTGTACTTTTTTCCACGCAAAATCACCGGCATTGTCCTTTGACGCAGAAATCCAAGTATAGAAAGGCTTAATAAATGCATGTCATGTTATTTCTGAACCGTTAGCGTCTCAGCGAGAAGTGAACATGTTGACTAAACGAGGTAAAGAGAAAAGCCTGAGGGTGAAGATGATTTTTATCTCTCTTCAAAGCAACACGAGTGTCGCTCGTGACAAGTGTGCCGAGAAAACCAAGGATTACAGGAGACGATCAAAAAGATCTGCATGTTTACCACATGAACATACACACGCTCAGACGCATGTATGAATATTCATGAGCCGCAGACATAAACATACAACTTCATATGTGCAGCAAACACACACAGATGCACACAAGCTCATATTATGCATACGTGAACACACACAGGAGCAAACAGTCATACAAACACGAACGCACAAGCTCAGGGAGAACAAGGCTGCTAACATGTTAACATGCTAACACGTCCATGTTTGGTTGGCTGGCGCTGAGGAAAGAGGACACGTCTCGTCTCACCAGACTCGTGAACTCCGTGAACCTCCATCAAAACTCTGACGTCACCCTGTGTGTGTGTGTGAGTGTGTGTGTGTGTGTGTGTGTGTGTGTGTGTGTGTGTGTGCTATTACATTTTGTCTTTATTGTTTATTGCTTTGTTTTGCCATAAAACACTTTCTGACAAACCGTAATAATAATAAACCTGAACACTAAAGGGTCACAAAGTGTCAGTAGGTTGTTGCTATGGTGTTCAAAGTGGTTGCTCATGTGTTTCTTAGTGCTTTCTACAATATTCAGAGCAACTGCCAGGATGTTTGTAGTTAGGTGGTTACTTCAGTTTTTGCAGTTGTTGCTGAGGTATTTGGTTGCCATGATATTCTGGCAGTGGTTTCTATGGTTTTTGTTGCTATTGTATGATGGTTGAAGGTGGTTGCTGTAGTGTTCTGGGTGGCTGCAATATTGTTCTTAGAGGATGGCAGCGTGTCAATAGGTGGTTGCTATGGTTTTGCAGCACTTGTTTAGGTGCTGCTATGGTATTCAGGATGATTTCTAGGGTGTTGATGGGTGGCTGCTATCGTGTTTTGAGTGGTTGTTACAGTGTAGCTCGGTGGTTACGATGATTTTGAATTGTGGTTGCTAAAATGTTTCCAGATGGTTGCAATGGTATTCTAGATAGGACTGATAGGATGTTTGAGTGCTTGTCATGGTGTTGCAGGTGGTTGTTGTGACATTCTGGGTGCTTGCTAGATTTTTTTTGTAGGTTGTTGCTGTGGAGTTCAGAGCGGTTGCTAGGGTATTTGTAGGATGTTATGGCGTTCTGGGTGGATGACAGCTTAAAATTTGACCAAAATTGCTCAATCTTATCACAGTTACACTCACATGTAAAAAAGGACATTTTAGACTTTTCTATGTCCTTATTAGTCATGTATTTAAGCTCCGCCTCCTCACTGTCCATCACAGCAGACAAATAGCTTCAGGTTTCCTGCCAAAATCATAAAACATAATGTACAGCATGTGTCCAGCACGCTTTACAGCCGGGATTTATTTTCTCGTTATTTTAATGGAAAGGCTGAATGGCTGTGTGTGTTTTAAATATTACAGCTTTTATTCAGAGGAGACGCACGGGCGAACTCTTCTCTGATTTTGCGGTGACCTCTCGCTCTGAACAGGTGATCTTTTACAATCCCTCCATTACATCAGGTCTGATCTAATGGGATCGAAGCTTTCAGCGTCACATACCTGCTTTGTATTGTTTCATACAAATTTCAATGTGAAATTCATGAGCGTCACCACGTCCTCTTTCTCCATTTCTAGTCAGGGCCGCTTCATTATCATCTCTCTCTCTCTGTCTCTCTCACCTTCCTCCAAAGCCTTGATGACTAATCTGTGGAGGTCAAGTCTCTGCTCATCATGTCTAGACAGACTCCAGACATTTTGATATAACTCTCCTCCGTTCTGGATGAAAACTGACGATTTCTCTGCTCACACTCGACTCGACGAATCAACCGACACACGACGCGCTGAACGAAACTCGACTTTACTACACACTTTATTCCAGTTGATACCTACAGGTAGCTTCACTATGATTTTCAGGAATCTGATTGAGAAATCGGCAGCGTGCTCGATCACCCAATCGTTTGAAAACTGAATCAGAAGGCAGCCAATCAGGCTCAAATTTGGTCTGACTTTGAGAATTCATGTTGGTAAATCATCAAACACCAAAAAAAAAAAAAAAAAAAAAAAAAAAACTGCTCAGAGGAAGTAACGATTCTGAGGTAAAGAGAAGAACGCAGGAACAGGAAGTCAGGGATGCTGGGAAAGTTTTAGGAAGCAGGTAGCCAAATGAGTGGATCTGGTCCTGAGTATCGACACGTCCATCTGCCAAACCTGGATGGATTTTAGGAGGTGACGCCTCGGGCTGATTTGTGCTGAGAATCTCCTCCGTTTAGCAGCATGTGGGACAGTTCTGGCAGCGGAGTTGGACGAGTGTTATTTGGAGCGATTCTGGTGTATCGTTTATTACCAGTCTGGCCTGAGTCCTGCAGCACGGCTTGACAGATTTATGTCTCTGCTGGGAGAATCCGCTCTAGCTGGGAGGCAAAGACACGTCCACAAGCCAACCTGAGTTTATTCCATCAGAGAAATAATGACAGCTTTAATAACTGATTCTTCCAAACATTCGCTAGTTTCTGCTTCTATTCGTCTCATTGCTAAATCCTTCATTTTTTTTTGACTGTTTGAAGATATCAGAATTGTGGAAGTATTTGTAAATTCTGAATAATCCTTTATGTCCCTCTGAAACACAGCGTTTGTATTAGTTTAAGAATTGATTGATGCTTGTGGGTGTTTAAACAAAAACACTGTTTCCTCTTCACTTCCTGTTCAAATGCAGAAATCTGTCCTGCAGATTAAAGGACCATACCACCCATTTTGCACATTTGAGCCTAATATATTTATTTAGGCTGGGGGGGGNGGGGGGGGGGGGGTCACTACTTGATTACAGAAGTCCATTAATCCCATTTCCAGTAGCGAAAACCGGAGAGGAAACCATCAGAATGCAGTTTGTGCGTCTCTCTGTCTGATGTGTGTCAGGAAAAAGCTTGTTAGGCGTTTTTACACCTGCACGGTTTAATCCACTTCAGTCAGACCCGGGTTCATTTCCGCCTTCTTACGGTTCGTTTGTCTGATGTAAGTAATCAAAACGACCTCAGCGCAGCGTTTACAGGAAGTGGTCGTTCCGCTGGATTCCTGCAGATCAATTAAAGATTTCCAGCAAAACTAAACTCAGACTTTTCTGCTAAACCAGAAATGACTCGAGACTCGTTTCAGCTCGAGTCCATGAGGTTCATCTCTGCCTGAAGACAGTTACCGTGAATGTGTGTTTGTTACATTTCAGCATCTTAAGCAGTGTGTGTGTGTACATGTGTGTGTTCTGCCTCATTAGCGGGAGCTTTTGAAGATGAAGGATCATGTTGATGCTGTTTAGAAGAAGCTGTGATGTCACACTGTTCACTTAATAAGACTCTACTGCTGGCTGCCTGTGTGTGTGTGTGTGTGTGTGTGGAGTGATCAGTGATGTCACTCAGCACTGATTAATAGAACTATCACTTCCTGCACCATCAAAACAACTGCATTAAACGTGTGTGCGGTGTGTGTGTGTGTGTGTGTGTGTGTGTGTGTTAATATNCAAAACAACTGCATTAAACGTGTGTGCGGTGTGTGTGTGTGTGTGTGTGTGTGTGTGTGTTAATATGAGACAGAAAAAGAACAGGTCTCATGCAGCATCTCTAAGTACAGTATACATCACTGTTAGTCAAGCTGAGACTGAGATTAGTGTGTGTGTGTGTGTGTGTGTGTGTGTGTGTGTGTTGCATCATCTGCCTTTCATTCACTTCCATTGAGGGTCAGAGTGAGAGTCATTACAGGAGAGATGAGAGGAGGAGAAGATGTGAGAACAGGAGGAGAGATAAGAGAAGGAGAGGTGACGAGAGGACAGGAGAGGAGAGGAGAGGAGAGGAGATGATCAGTAGGGAAAACAGGAGAGAGGAGAAGAGGAACAGAAAGAGGGGAAGACAGGGTGGGAGGAAAAAAAGGAGATCTGGGAAGATGAAAGGAAAGCAAAGTTGATGTCAAAACCATGGAGTCACAAGGAGCGGTGAGGAGAGGAGAGCAGAGGAGGAGGAGTGTAGCGAACAATGCGGAGAGGAGAAAATGAGAAATAAATGAAGTGAGCAACTGAAAGGAGAAAANGGTGAGGAGAGGAGAGGAGAGGAGGAGGAGTGTAGCTAACAATGCGGAGAGGAGAAAATGAGAAATAAATGAAGTGAGCAACTGAAAGGAGAAAATGGAGTGATGAGACAACAGAAGGAGAGAAAACAAAATCTAATGATGGGAGAAAAAGAGGAGAGAGATGAGGAGTTACAGAGAGGAGGAGATTGAGGAGAAAGAGATGTGGAGGGAAGGAGGGAAAGAGGGAGGAAAACTGTGAAAAGAGAGAGTGAAGACTGCACAGCAGGAAGTGCAGCAACTGCAAAAACCAATCAGAAAACAGCCAGAAAAACGAGTGGAGGGGGAGGGAGGGAGGGAGNCAAACAAACAAAAATGACTGGATCCCAAACACACACACACACACACACACACATGCACGTACACACACAAGCACACATGCACACATACACACACACAAGCATGCACATGTACACACATGTATGCGCATGCCCGTACACGCATGCACACGCACACACAGGGTTCCAGGTGTTTGTGTGTATCACAGATCAGCATGAAGCTGCAGCCGTTAGTCGCTGACGCAGCATAACGGCAGACAGCAGGGGGCACCGTCATGTCTGACACGCCACCAACACGAAACACGCTTCAAAAAAAATGTTGGGAAGTGAATTAGGAATCTTCCAGAGCAGGAACGCCGTGTTTCTTCATCAAACACATGAAGAAGAAACAAGTCACATGACCCTGTCTGCTCCACTTCCTGTCATCTCTGATTTATACATAGCCATGTTTGTAGAGGAGGAGGAGAAGAAAAGAGGAGACAAGTGGAGAGGAGACAAGTAAAGCGGAGAAGAGGAGACAAGTGAAGAAGAGAAAAGGAGAGGAGAGGAGAGGAGACAAGTGAAGAGGAGAGGAGAGGAGACAAGTGAAGAAGAGAGGAGACAAGTGTAGAGGAGGAGAGGAGAGGAGACAAGTGAAGAGGAGAAGAGGAGAGGAGACAAGTGAAGAGGAGACAAGTGAAGAAGAGAGGAGACAATTGAAGAGGAGAAGAGGAGAGGAGACAAGTGAAGAAGAGGAGAGGAGAGAAGACAAGTGAAGAGGAGAGGAGGAGAGCAGAGGAGAGGAGACAAGTGGAGAGGAGGGAAGGAGATATATGAAAAGGAAGAGACAAGTGAAGAGGGAGGAGAAGTTTCTTTCATGTTTCTTTGAGCATAAAATTAAAATGAAATGGAATATTTCTGCTGTCAGACGATGTTTGTGTAAGAAATTAAACTATTTCCTTCATCCTGTGTGTGTGTGTGTGTGTGTGTGTGTGTGTGTGTGTGTGTGTAAGAGACTCCTTCAGGTGAACCGTGTGAAAACACTTTAAGGAGTCTGAATAAGACTTTAACAAGCAGGGAAAAACCCAGGGCTGTGCACAGTGTATGCACGCACGCACGCACGCATGCACACACACATATATACACACACACACACACACACACCTCGGTCTGCATATAAACAGANACGCATGCACACACACATATATACACACACACACACACACACACCTCGGTCTGCATATAAACAGACATGAACTGCAGCCCCCCAACTAATATACACGCACGCGCAAAAAAACCCATCCGTCACACACGAAAATTACACGCAAACGCAGCTAAGAGACCCACACACACACACACACACACACACACTCTCTGCACCCCCTCTCTTTCTAGCATTAGTCAATAGAGTCAGGATACATAAACCACCCACAGCATCTACAAGCCAAGCTCCTCTCTCTCTCTCTCTCTCTTTCCGTTTCTCTCTCTCTCTCTCTCTCTCTCTCTCTCTCTCTCTGCAACATCACATGAACTGCTGCAGCTTCATCACAAACATCGGGATATTTTCGTAAATTTCCGAACAGAATTGACGTATTTTGAATTTGTTTCCGGTTTAAACATCACATCTGAGACGTCAGAAATATCCATCAGCCACGGCAGAAAGATTTTACTTCAATAAAAGGCCAAAATTATTTAAAAACCCTGAAATCCGCCCAGGAAAAGCTGTTTCTCCACATTTCTGTCCTGACGCTTACTGGCGGATATTTCCCGTTCAGCTCCGTTTAACGGCATTTCTGCTTCATTTTAACCCTCCGCCTCGGACTTAATTAATCAATTATGGATGCTTACAGGTGTTAATTGGCGGGTTATGAGTGGGTCTGCAGAGAGGAGTTACCTCCAGCGTGTCTTACCTTTCTGAGGAGTCCTGCGCTCCGTGTTCCTGCGTGTTCGTGGAAAATGAGGCGAAATCAGCGAGGTTCTCCTCCAAAACAGCAAAAAAATAGTCCCTTCTCCACGGCGCGCCTCACGTGCGGCGGCTTCTCCCTCTCTGCGTGGATCTGTCTGTCTGTNCCCTTCTCCACGGCGCGCCTCACGTGCGGCGGCTTCTCCCTCTCTGCGTGGATCTGTCTGTCTGTCCGTCTCCCTGTTTCTCGCGGGATCTCCTCCTCCTCCTCCTCCTCCTCTGCGTGTTCAGCTCCTTCAGCTTCTCCTCGCGTCACCTGGACGGAGACAGAAAATGTGCTCCTGCTGCGGGAGAGACATGATGCTGCTGGAAAAGAGAGAGAGGAGGAGAGCGCTCTCTCTCTGCCTCTCTCTCTCTCTGTTCTTACAAACTAAAACTCTGCGTTACAAGTCAAACTGTTTTATTGATCAGCAGAAACCGGAAGTCCGTCATGTTGAATTTAAAGTTCTTTAAATCTTTAAAGACCCTCACACCTCATTTAATGCTACAAAAGTATGCAAAACAAATGAAAGTAAAAAAAAAAAAAAAAAAAAACATCTGGCAAAAATTCTATCAAAAAAATTTAATAAAAAGGTTGAAATGGATTTTCTCATTTATAGAAACTTTTCCATCATCACTGCTCCTCAGCGACTTTATTATGTAGTACTACTGGTTATATAGTATTACTCATATTGTATTACTGATTATGTAATATTACTCGTTACGTATATTACTGGTATTGTATTACTTGCTATGTAGTACTACTGTTATGTAGTATTAATAGTAATGTTGTATTAATGGTTATGTAGTATTACTGGTTTTGTGTGTTACTGGTTTTGTGTATTACTGGTTTTGTGTGTTACTAGTTTTGTTGTATTACTGGTTCTGTGTTACTGGTTTTGTGTGTTCCTGGTTTTGTGTGTTCCTGGTTTTGTTGTATTACTGGTTTTGTGTCTTACTAGTTTTGCTGTATTACTGGTTCTGTGTTAGTGGTTTTGTGTTACTGGTTTTCTATGTTACTGGTTTGGTTGTATTACTGGTTCTGTGTTACTGGTTTTGTGTGTTACTGGTTTTGTTGTATTACCGGTTTTATGTGTTACTGGTTTTGCTGTATTACGTATTACTGGTTTTGTGTGTTACTGGTTTTGTGTATTACTGGTTATGTAGTATTACTGGTTTTGTTGTATTACTGGTTTTGTGTGTTACTGGTTTTGTTTATTACTGGTTTTGTGTATTACTCGTTTTGTGTGTTACTGATTTTGTATGTTACTGGTTTTGTTGTATTACTGGTTTTGTGTGTTACTGGTTTTGTTGTATTACTGGTTTTGTGCATTACTGGTTTTGTGTGTTACTGGTTTTGTTGTATTACTGGTTTTGTTGTATTACTGGTTTTGTGTGTTTCTGGTTTTGTGTGTTACTGGTTTTGTTGTATTACTGGTTTTGTGTGTTACTGGTTTTGTGTGTTACTGGTTTTGTTGTATTACTGGTTTTGTGTGTTACTGGTTTTGTGTATTACTGGTTTTGTGGTATTACTGGTTTTGTGTATTATTGGTTTGGTTGGTGCAGCTTCATAACAGAGGGCTGATATTCTAAATAGAATTTTGTCCAAATTAATTTTATAATCTTCCTGTTGTTATTCTTTAAGGTGAATGAATGTGTGTGTGTGTTCATGAGTTGCCTGCATGTCACACGTATAATCCATCATAGTGCAGACACCTGGTGCCTCTCCATGCTGCTTGCCTGGGTCTGGACTCTGTGTGTGTGTGTGTGTGTGTGTGTGTGTGTTTGTTCAGCTCGGTGTGTGGGAGTCGGTATCGTGGGACACCTGATTCAATTACCAAATCATCATGAAAAGATAAATGGAAAGACAGAGAGAGGAGGAAAGGAGGAGAAAGGTGGAAGGAAGGAAGGAAGGAAGGAAGACTGTATGTAATAAGTATATATCAGACTTTTAAAAGGTAGAACAATGAAAATGTGAAAAAATAAAAGATCATAACTGAAGGAAAGAAGAGAGTGTGTACGTGTGTGTGTGTGTGTGTGTGAGAGAGAGAGAGAGAGAGAGAGAGAGAGAGAGAGAGAGAGANTCATCTCTGTGAGTGTGATATTTTCCAGGTGCTTATTGGAGTGAAAGTGTAGGGCCAGGAGTGTGTGTGTGTGTGTGTGTGTGTGTGTGAGAGAGAGAGAGAGAGAGCGAGAGAGAGTCTGGTTAAGTTCAGACTAATCCTTCTGAGCCACATTTAAAACACACACACACACACACACACACACGTTGTCCTTTGGTTTGTGCTTATATGGTNACATTTAAAACACACACACACACACACACACACACGTTGTCCTTTGGTTTGTGCTTATATGGTAGCAATCTGCACACCCTGATGTTAGCTTAGCCTTTAGCTCCCTCTGCTGGTGACTATATGTACTTCTTCATCCTCCACTTATAAAATGTCTTTCACTTTTTATCATCTTTATCTTTTTTTCACTGTATTCCCTAGCTTCACACTTTAATAGCATAATATAAGTTTAGCGAATACAAGGTTAATTTAGCTCTCTCTCTCTCCGTGTAAAGTTTAAGCGGTATGTGGCTCTGCGTTGTGTTTAGGGTTGTAAGAAGACAGCATGGCTTCTTTTCATCTCATTTTATTTTCTGACATGACATAAAATCAAATAAAACAAAACGCTCCACATTAATCATCAGCTCCTGCAGAAAAGAATAAAAGAAACCGGAAACATTAGCGCAGCCTATCAGGTCGCTAACTTCATCCATCTAAATCTAACTAAATTTAAGGACCAATCCTATAATTGTTATATTAATATGTTTCTCGATATAATATTATGCCAAATTTCATAAAGCCACACACTTTGAGGATTATATAGCAATGACTATTATAATGCATAGATGTTTGAGGTAGAGAAATTCTGCACCCGCCTCTCCTATCAGCAACCACGGCAAAAAGGGGAGGGGGANGGGGGGGGGGGGGGGGGAGACTTTTATAAAAGAAAAGAAAAGAAAAGAAAAGAAAAGAAAAGAAAAGATGTTGTGTGATTATATGACCACTCAGATGTGTATTTATGACCCAGTTACACATATTCATGTCAACATTAATAGTCTGATTACCTGTGACAGGTGAGCAGCTCTGCATCAGATTCAGGAGCATCTAATCTACCTGTCAGAGGAACATAAAGGTGTTTGCTGTATCATTATTAATAGCATTGAGATGACCTGAACTCACAGCAAATTAAATAAAAATAACATTAATGAGCTGTATTACACACAGATTTAGACTACAGCAGCTCAAAATACCTGTTCTTATTAAAACAAATATCCAGCAACGAGTAAATTTAAATAAACTGAAATAAAATTAGTCCTCTGAAACAACCTTCACTGTTAGCTTAATGAGCCATCCATGCGAGCTAAGTTAGCTAATGCTGCTCCAAACTATTTAACAACTATTCATCTTATTGTGAGACAAAAATAAAACTACAGTAGAATATATTCTTCATTTATTTGGCATAATTATCACTTTACCTCTGTCTGCTTCCTCTTTTCTTTCTCTTTTTTAGAACCGGACAGAAACTCATTTGTTTTGTTGTTGTCAGTTCGTCACGGCCTCCTGTTCACTCAAACGCTCGCGCTGCCTGACAAATCAATAAAGTTTTGAAAAAAAAAAAAAAAANAAAAAAAAAAAAAAAACTCTAATTATGCGCTGGGCCAGTTTGGTGTTTCTGATAAATACGAACTTTTTTTTCCAAAACTTTATTAGAGAACAAAAGAACAACATAACACGTATAACATCAAACAATACAAATCAAACATCAACGATACATCAAAATGAAAGCTGAGGATATATACAGTATATATATATATATATTTATACTGTATATATATATACATATATAAGAAAAACTAAATATAATCGAAAAATATTTCTCCTGCGATTTTCTGTAAGACTTAATGTTTTCAAAATTATTCTGGATTCCAAAAGAAAGGGTTTATAATTTGGCAGGAATCCACTGAATTTCTTTTTATTAATGTAAAATTAAAAAAAAAAAAAAA
>VXCM01004044.1:33108-45608 GCA_014773175.1 Lucifuga dentata
AAAAAAAAAAAAAAAAAAAAAAAAAAAAAAAAAAAAAAAAAAAAAAAAAAAAAAAATAGTAATAATAATAAATTGCTTAATTTACTTCTTCTGGAACATTGAAATAAACATTTCTCCTCTGAATTTCTCTGCTAAATGTCTCTCACATCAGACGTGACCTTATTTTGTTTTTAGGCTGTAAATGTAGGTCAGCATTACATCATCTGATGACTAAAGCCACATTTCTCTGTGTGATGTCACTGTAAAGAGTGAGCTGTGATGAAATGACAGCACCTCTCAGCACCTGCTGTTCTTACCTGTCCTGCTGCTTCAAACACCTGAGCGTGCAGTACAAATGTTCACCACTAGATGGAGGCAGAGCTCCAGATCTATCTATCTATCACACCTTGACAGGTAATTAGCTGCAGTACCTGTGTCAGACTGCAGGTGTCGCTACTTTACAATGAATGAGAAAACGTATCTTTTCACCTTCCAGTGAACTGACCAGCAGACAAACCATTTCATCCTCTCTCTCTCTCTCTCTCTCTCTCAGAATAATCACACTGTGTGTAGATGTGTGTGTGTTTCANCTCTCTCTCTCTCTCTCTCTCTCTCTCTCTCTCTCTCTCTCAGAATAATCACACTGTGTGTAGATGTGTGTGTGTTTCATGGATCAGACACCTTTTAGGCGTTATTCCATGAAAGGTGAATGTGTGTGTGATTAAATACATCAACTTGAATAACATTTGCGTGTGTGTGTGTGTGTGTGTGTGTAGTGTTAGATATGTTTATTTGTTGAATAATTCACTGGGTGTTTATAGAAGCTTCTGCTGCCTCACAGCTCCAATAACACAGGATAAACATTGACACACACACACACACACACACACACACACACACACTCACTTTATCAGCCAATTCAGGGTTGACGGTTTATTTGGACACCATGGACAGTGGAAATAGAATGCAGAGAAATCTAATATGAACACACACACACACACACACACACACACACACACACACACACACTTGGTGTGATGGAGACTCTCCAGTACCTACATATATTCTGTCACATCATTTTTTTTCATTCTTCTTGGGACACCAGGCCCTCATAAAGACAGTCACACACACACACACACACACACACACACACGGTGTCATGGTGATGGAACAGAGAAAACGTCTCCTCTAATCTGGAGAAAATGAAACAGATGTTTGAATGGAAATATTGATTCTTCCTCCATT
The DNA here is from genome assembly GCA_014773175.1 of Lucifuga dentata. Lineage (NCBI taxonomy): Eukaryota > Metazoa > Chordata > Actinopteri > Ophidiiformes > Bythitidae > Lucifuga > Lucifuga dentata. The sequence goes on from VXCM01004044.1 coordinate 34,333, forward strand.
TCAATCTTCATCTGGTGTAATGTGTCCACCAACGTGTGTGTGTGTGTGTGTGTGTGTGTGTGTGGCAGCTAAAAGGTTCTTTATTAACTTCCTGATGACATCATAGTCTGTAGATGATAAACGTGAGTAAAGATGAATCAGCGTAAAAGTAGAAATAATCACCGTAAATCCTGTAATATTTTAGAGTGATGTCATAAATAAAATGATGATGTCATCACAGCTGATCTTTGATCTTTGGCAGAGTGAAATAGCCTCTATGATGTTGCACTTAAAGGAGCATACTGGTGGTTTTACATGTTTGAGTCTAATAAATAAAACCTGCATACATGTTACATTACTACCAAATTCAAAAATATACCACTGAAAGGGTAAATATTAGAATTGTTTTTCCTACCTTCCAGGCTGCCATTAGCTTCAGTTCATTCAGTACGACATAAAAATCAACACGTAGAGACGTGAAACACGCTGAGATAAATAATCATACAGCAAACATGATGTCTATTACGTTTTTTTTGTCAGCTTTTTTTATGTAACCAATCCAGGTCAAAGGTCAAAGGTTGAAAACCTCTCAACATGCTAGCAGAGAAGTTGACTGCATCTCTTGCGCAGCATCATGGTGAGAAACATCCAGAGAGCAGAAACCGTGTCTGTTCAGGAAGCTTCAGCTCATTTCAGTTTCATCGATTCCATTAACGCTCATTCATTTGATGCTAACATAAAGTTGCTACAATGCTAACAAACCTAATGTGATGGAGAGAAGAGATGGAGGGATGGAGGGAGGTGTGATTCGTCATCCTCACATCTGCTTTACGATCATTTCACAGCCTAAACGTGCAAAGGTCAGCTGTTATTAATGGCGGGCCCTGAGGAGTGTGTGTGTGTGTGTGTGCGTGTCACACCTTTCTGCTCTAAATGTCACGTGTTTCCTGCCATTAGTGTGTCTGCTGCATGGTCCTGGCGGGTACATCTGACCTGACATGAAGAAACTCATGTTTCTGTCGTGATAAAAGATGCGAGTTGAAATCCTGGATCTTTTTTGCTCGACGGCAGGCGTGTGAAGGAGGTTTCTGTGTTCTGCTCAACAGAAGCCTGCAGGCGTTTCTGTAAGCAGATATAAATATATAAATTTAAGATGGACGGCTGGAATGAATGTGGGTTTAGATCAGAAATTAAAGGACCATACCGTCCATTTTTCATGTTTGAGCCTCATATATTCCTTATTCATACATGTAACGTTACTGACAATCATTTCCCAAAGCATACTACTGGAACGGTGAATTAAAAATGTTTTTCCTACCTTCCAGACCTCCATTGGTTTCAGTTCATTCTGCTATTAAGCTCAATAAAAAGCGTGGAGTGAATGTATGCCTCCACCGGGGAATATAGTCCCAAAAGAAGACCTGCGTTTATGGAAAAATTTAAAGTACCGTGACTTCATAAGGCTGTGTAATTAGCAGGAGAAACATGGATTTTTAAGGTGGAATATTAAGGCTTGAATATTTGATTTTGAAAGATTAAGAGATTTAGCAAAATATCAGGAAAACTGAAATACAGTTTTATCCTTTGGGAAATGATTGTCAGTAACGTAACATGTATGAAAACTGAATATATTAGGCTCAAACATGCAAAATGGACGGTATGGTCCTTTAACGGATGCTGGAGGAGTGACGGAGACTAAATATCATCAAAAACAGCCAAAATGCTAAAAGTCTGTAAAGCTGGAAGATTCTTTGATGAATAGAACAATTTCATTAAATTAAAAGAATATTATGTCTTTGCCAGTATATACTGACTATAATTTCTGATCAATTAAATTCAACTTTGGTGAATAAAAATACTAATTTCTGTCAAATACATAAACATTTCTGTGTGATTCCAAACTTTTGAATACCACAAAGATGCTGTCACATAAGTAGAAATTACAGCAGTTTTTATACAGCTCTTCATTTCAGGCAGCATGATGTTTGGTCACATGACTTCACAGGTGTTTGTAATTGCTCAGGTGTGTTTAATTGCCTCGTTAGTGCAGGTATCAGAGAGCTTTAGGTATCTAGTCTTTCTTCTAATCTTTTGAAAAACTGCAGAATCCGGTATACATTTATCTACGAGGCAGAGACGAACACGAGTCTCGGAGTTAGAGTCCAAGTCAAGTCTCAAGTCACAAGTCTCCATGATCGTTCCAAGTTAACATTCCTGTTTATTGTAAAAATGAATGGCCTGTATTTATTTTCTAGTCAGACTAAATAAGAGCTGCTGTCAGATCTCAGATTTACTGACAAAATATAGCTACATTTAAATGAAGATTAACACTTATACATATATATATATATATATGTTTTTTTCATTTAAACTCTCTCATNAATATAGCTACATTTAAATGAAGATTAACACTTATATATATATATATATATATGTTTTTTTCATTTAAACTCTCTCATGCTGCAGACTTGAAGCTACAAAATGTCTCCGTGTTCTTCGTTTTGTTCCTGCGGGACACAAACGCAGCGTGAACGTAGAGAGAACGTTCGCCGTGTCACTCCTGGCTCCTCCTGCTGTATTTTTGGAGGAGTCGCGTCCCGGCGGCGTGCGGCTCCTCGGCGTGGGAGGCGGGTGAAGGGTGGCTGGTGACAAAACGCTGATGTGTAGCCTATTTTCCGGGTTTTGACCTTCCCTGAACACACCGTGCGGCGAGGTGAAGGAAGATGAATTGGAGTCTGAGTCTGAAGGAACGAGGGAAAAATGGATGTTTGGAGTCTGTCCATCTCTCTGTCCGATTGGCTTTCCCATGTCCCCTTTAATCTTCTTTCACCATCTTCTCGTTCTCCGTTTCCTGTCTGCATGACAGCAACGGGGCGTTCGAGATCACACAAAGGTTGTGGACAAACAGCAGAGCAGATTGTCTTTCGTTTAACCTGGAAACCCTCAAACGCAGCAACGCGGCCGCAGGAAAACGCTTCCAGCTGCAGGAAAAGTCGCAGTTTGAACCTTGTTAAAGGTTTGTTTTCAGGTCATGTGACATGAAAATCCGATTTTCTCCTTCACATCCATCTCCTTCCTCTTCATTTTACTCCTCACCCTCACCCGGTTCTCTTCCTCCTGTTACCAACTTTTAAAGGACCATACCAGCGGTTTTGCATGTTTGAGCACAAAAAACTACAACCCTCATACACATTACTGACAACTATTTACTACTGCAGCAGTAAATATTAAAATTGTTTTTCTTACCTTCCAGACTGTCATTGGTTTCATTTCATTCCAGTACAACATAAAAGTCAACTTGCTGAGATAAATAATCCATCACAGAAAACATTTATTAACTTTTTTTGTCAAAATAACTTTATTTATCCAACACGGAATAAAATATACGTCTCCGCCAAAGAATGTAGACCCAGAGGAAGACGGAAAAAGGTTGTCAGCAAAGTAACATGTATGTGGGCCGTATTTATTAGTCTTAAGCATGCAAAATCAGCGGTTTGGTCCTTTAAGTTTGATTTTTCTTAAGTCAAGTGAAGCTTTATTTGGACAAGCAGACAAAAACATTCGCCAAACGACTTTTCTATCTTTATCTCTGTTTCTCTCCGTGAGTCAGTATTTCCTTCCAAAAGGGTCGATGAACCACAAGAGAATGTCTTTTCTATCCTCTCTCTCTCTCTCTCTCTCTCTCTCTCTCTCTCTCTCTCTCTCTCCATCTGTTTTTCAGATTGTTGTGACCGAATACGAACAGAAACCAAACTTAAAACTGTAAGAGCAGCTGCTAACTTTGTAACGGTCAACACAGAATCCATGGCCACCCGGCTAAAGCAACACACACACACACACACACACACACTGAGTCTCTGAGGATCCATGTCCAGCCCTTGTTCCATTTTTACCATTCAATCCATCCTTTCTCTTCTAGTTTCTCACGTTCTCCCTCTCTCTCTCTCTCTCTCCTTCACCGACTGTTCATCCCGCTTGCCAAGCTTCAGTCGTTCTGTTTGGGAAAAAACACAAAAACTGTTTCTAATTTGGTATCAATCTGAAGAGTCCAGTTTTATCATTGTCCTCGTGTGTGTGTGTGTGTGTGTGTGTGTGTGGGTTTCTCCTTTTATTCCCATGATGCNTGTGTGTGTGTGTGTGTGTGTGTGTGTGTGTGGGTTTCTCCTTTTATTCCCATGATGCCATGAGGGCCACACACACACACACGTTCCATCATGTCGGCTGATACTTCCTGTTGTCCTCATTAGCGTTTAGCTGAAGGTGCAGAATTGCGGCTAAAATAAATTAATATTGAGTTTAAATCTGTTAAAAATGTAGAAAATCACTGAAATAAAACTTTAAACTGAAAAACTCTGAAAAGAAATCAGGGAAAATAAAAAATAAAACTGCTAAATTAAGACAGGAATCATTAGGAAGAAATAAGAAATGTAACTTCGCGGGTTTTTGGTGTTTTGGTGGTTGTTAGTGGCAGGCTTCATATGTAGGTGGTTACTAGATACTTTCTCAAAAGTTTGGGTAGGTTGTTAAATTGTTGCTAAGTGGTTGCTTTGGGGGTTCTGAGTGGTTGGAAGGACCTGACCAGGTGGTTGCTTGTTTTAGTTGGGCTGGGGATTAGATTTTAGGTGGTTGCTAAACTGTCTGGGGTTTTTGCTCGACTGTTGACAGATGGTTGTTAGAATATTCATGATTGTTGCCAAGAACTTGCTAGGGTGTTTCCGTGTGGTTGCTTGAATGTTCAGGGTGGTTGCAGTGTGTTGCTCAGTGTTTTCTATGTTTGTGGATGTTTTCAGGAAGTCGCTAGGGTGTTTTGAGCAGTTGTCATGGTATTTAGAGTAGTTGCCAGGGGTATTACTAGGTGGTTGCTAGAATGTTCAGGGTGGTTGCTTCCGGGTTTAAGGTGGTTGCAGGGTGTTGCTCAGTGGTTTCTATAATGTTTGTGGATGTTTTCAGGAAGTTGCTAGGGTGTTTTGAGCAGTTGCCATGGTGCTTAGAGTAGTTGTTGGGGTATTATTAGGTGGTTGCCAGAATGTTCAGGGTGGTTGCTAGGAAGTTTCTGGGTTTAGGGTTGTTGTAGGGTGTTTAAGGTGTTTTCTATAATGTATGTGGATGTTTTCAGGAAGTTGCTAGGGTGTTTGGAGCAGTTACCACAGTGTTTAGAGTAGTTGCTGGGGTATTACTAGGTGGTTGCTAGAATGCTCAGGGTGGTTGCTCAGATGTTTCCCGTATGGTTTTTGGTGGTTCCTAGTTCGCTGCAGTGTTTTGATCAGTTGCATGTGGATCTTAAGGAACTTTAAGCTCCATTTGCTCAGTGCCTTGCTCGAGGGTTGTTTGAACAGTGGTTATTTAGGGAGAGCATTCCTCACATTTCCCAGCTGTTTGTGGGATTTGAACTGATGACCTCAGGGTCAGCGCCTCCTCCGTTGCTCATCTCCTCTCAGCTCCATTTATCTTCTGTGGAGATAAACTGATGCTTCCACTTCAGGCTGCAAACGAAGTCAAGCATGACAGGAAGATTCTGATGTGTGTGTGTGTGTGTGTGCACGGTGTGTGTGCATTTCACACCTTTGTGTATACTTTGTGCCAACTTGTAAGTCAAATGTGTGTGATGTTGCTGTATGTGTTAGCAGTGTGCACGAACATGTAAGAGTGTGTGTTATGTTTTGTGTGTGTGTGTGTGTGTGTGTGTGTGTGTGTGTGGCAGGTGTTTTGCGTCACCACCCACCATCCATCAAATCAAATGGGCGAATGACAGGAAGAACAAAAACAAATCCCTCGCTCCACCAAGAATAAACGACTAATGCCGACCAATGACAAGTGTTTATTATGTGTGTGAGAGAGATGATGGGATAGGTGTGTGTGTGTGTGTGTGTGTGTGTGTGTAATTGAAAGAGAGACAAAGGCAAATGAGTGTGTGTGAGATGAGAGAGATGGAGAAAGAATGGAGAGTGGTGTTTATTGTTTTACCAGTTCAGTAGGCGGACACACACACACACACACACACACACACACACACATTATCCCATTCAGGAAGCATGCAAAGTAAATATTTCCAGACGGCTGGCCGGATCGCTCGGCTGTAGTTAGAGGAAGATGTGATTAAACAAAAAGAGAGAATAAAAACGATGAAAAGAGAAAGAGAGAGATGGAGAGACAGAAGGAAGACGAGTGCTGGATGTGAAAGAAAAGAAAAAATATAAAAAATGACATTTTTAGATATTTTATATTTCCTCATACAAAACATTTGTAATATCTACCTGAAAACTTTAATTAATAATTAGATGCTCGTTACAAAACGAAATTATGATACTTTTTCACATATTCAGTTCGTTTTAATCAAACTGCTGCTGATTAAGATGTAGATTTATTNTATGATACTTTTTCACATATTCAGTTCGTTTTAATCAAACTGCTGCTGATTAAGATGTAGATTTATTAATTATTAGAATAATTATTCAGCATTTTTTTGTGATTCTATTATCAGGTATTATTTGTTTATATTCAGATGAAAAAAGTTTTTATTGACAAATAGTTAAAGTCTTAATAAAGGTAAATATATTAAATTATTGTACAATAAATTAATATATTTAACTTTCTTAAGACTTTAACTATTGTGTTTATCAGAAAAATCATTTTGAAATGAGCAGCTGATGAATAGATTTCCAGAAAATAATAATCAATAATCAATTAATAGTTAAAGTCTTAATAAAGGTAAATATATTAAATTATTGTACAATAAATTAATATATTTAACTTTAAGACTTTAACTATTGTGTTTATCACAAAAATCATTTTGAAATGAGCAGCTGATGAATAGATTTCCAGAAAATAATAATCAATAATCAATTATTTTAGTTCATTACCAATTAAAATATTTTATTTTTTTGACTCAACTTTTATTTTATATAAATTATTTTTATTAATTTGATGAGAAATTTGCTTTTCTGTCATAAACTAAACAATTTGTTTGATTAATATTTTTTAAAAAGGCAGAAAAAAAGGAAAAGAAAGAAGCAGCGAAAAGAATGAAAGGTGAGAAAATACATAAGGAGAGAAAAAGAGAGGGAGGAGAAATTAAAAGAACGAGGGAATACATTAGAAAAAAAAATGAAAGAAAAGGAGATGAACATACAACAAAGTGAGAGAAAACAAATGAAAAGGATGGCGGGATGGATGGAGAAAACAGAGACATTCCCAGACAGAGCAGCCGAGCTGTTAAACACACACACACACACACACACACACACACACACACACACACACACACACACACACACACAGTTGGACCCTCAGGCTCAGTTTAGGAGGAAACTCCCTTTCTAATTTTCCTCATAAAGACTCTAATGAAGACTAATGACGGAGCGTGTGTGTGTGTGTGTGTGTGTGTGTGTGTGTGTGTGTGACAGAGAGAGAGAGAGAGATGCAGAGAGATGCAATTCCACTTAATTTCAGCATCAGGCTTTTAGGAAAGATACACTGTGTGTGTGAATATGAGTGTGTAAATGTGTGTGTTCGTGGGTGTTTAAGAGTGTGTATGTGTGTGTGTGTTTAAGCGTGTGTGNGTGTGTAAATGTGTGTGTTCGTGGGTGTTTAAGAGTGTGTATGTGTGTGTGTGTTTAAGCGTGTGTCCTCTTGTGTTAGTGCCGACAGTTTCTCATTATCCACAGACAGCTGGAAGAGGTCATCTCTCTCTCTCTCTCTCTCTCCCCCAACAGCACCTATCTATCTGTCTCTTTTGTCTCCTCTCCTTTCTCTGTCTTTTCCTTTTCTTCTTCTTCCTCTCTCTCTCTTTCCCTCTCTCTCTCTCTATCTCTCTGACTCGTGTTAACTTCCAGTCAGATGTCACTTTCAGCTCGGTGCGATCTGATTGGCTGTCACAGGCTTTGGTCAGATGATGTCATTAACGGTTAAATTCGCGCCTTCAACAGACGATGCTTGTTGAAATGAAATAACCCGCCTTGATTGATAACTTGTGAGCCCAACACATGCATTGGGAGGAGAAAAAGAAGACGAAGAAGCAGAAGAAGTGAGGAGTGATGGTGTTTTTTGAATGGATTTTTCCTTTAAGGATCGATAACAAACCACATCTGTTTCCATGATGTTTTCCCATCATTTCATTAAATCATATCATCCTCTCTTCATCCTCCCTTTCCTTGTTTTCTTTGCATGTCCCTGCTCTGTCCATCATCTTTTACTTTATCTTACTCTCTCCTTCATTTCCTCTCTGATCCTTCAATCTTTTTTCCCTCACACTGCCATCTTTTCATCCTTCCTCATTCTCTCTCTCTCTCTCTCTCTCTCTCTCTCTCTCTCTTCACTTTCTATCCATCCTTCTTCATCTTAGGCTATTTTTCCTCTCCGTTCATCGCTCTGTGTTTCTGCCTCCATTAGGGGGAAATGGAAAAAGTGACATCAGCTATTTGGTAAACGGAGAGAGATGGAGGGAGAGAAAAAGATGGAGAGAGAAAGAGGACAGAGAGAGAGAGAGAGAGAGAGAGAGAGAGAGAGAGAGAGAGGCTTCACCTCATTAACCTGGTAATGCAGAGTAAATATACACTCTAAATGGAACATAGACCATGAGAGTGTGTGTGCCGTGCACATGCGTGTGTATGTGCATGTGTGTGTGTGTATGTGTGTAAGACGAACACACAGCAGTCATTATAATACTGTATATTTGCAGTTCAAACCCAGAAAACAGTGACAGACTGAGAAAAAAAAAAACCAAAATAATATCTGTATGTCATTTCTATCTACACGGAATATTCCTTTAACCCCTNCCCCCTCCCTCATAAGTCCATCAACAAATAAACAAACACACAGAGGAATAAACAAAATGGCAACACGACAGCCTGCACGCGTTTTAAGTGAGAACAACAGGAATCAAAGTTTTTCTGCCGCCTGACGGAGACGAGGAGCGTTTGATTTGTTCACCTCCTAGATTTTATTTTATTTCCACAAGTTGCCAGCAGAAACTAGCAAAAATGTTACAATGTTCTAGGTTGGGTGTTGCTAGGTGGTTGCTAGGGTATTTTGGGTGGTTGCTCAGGCATTTCTTGGGGTGTCTAGGAAGTTGCAAGTCATTGTCCATGGCATTAATTGGTGGTTGCTATGTGTTCGCTGCAGTGTTTCTTAGGAGTCTGAGTAGGTTGCTTGGTGGTTGCTAAGTGTTTGATATGGGGTTCTGTGTAGTTGGTATGACTTGACTAGGGGGTTGCTTGGTGGTTTGATGTGCTTCAGTGTTTTGGAGATGGCTGCTGGTGTTTTTCAAGGTTTGCTAGGGTGTTGATAGGTGGTGGATAGAATGTTCAGGGTGGTTACTAGGAAGTTGCTAGGTGTTTTGAGAGGTTGCCAAGATATGAACTAGGTGGTTGTTGAGGTATTTCTTGGTGGTTGCTAATTGGGTGTTGATAAGTAGTAGCTACGACATTCAAATAAATGTATAAGATTTTGTAGCAGGAATTTTTTCTTGTAACTGAGTATTTTTCCAACATTGTATTCCTGCTTTTAGTGAAGTAAAGGACCAGAATACTTCTTCCTTTTTGTTTTAGGTGGTTACACTCAATCAGGTCTTCTAGTGGTGAGGAAATTGTTTCCAGTAAAAGAAAGTGAAGACAAATAGTTTGATTTGTAAAGCAGAATCCTCACTTGTTAAAGAGTATTTTCTGTTTTGAATTTCTGCTTAAATAAAGATTTTCAAGACTTTCTTCCTCTGTGGAAATTCAACTTAGGTGTTAAAAGTCACAGGAAAAATGAAAGTATTTGCACCTCCCGTACTGGATGCAGCACCATCACAAACCAAACGCTCCTCTTCTCAAATTTATCAAACAGCAAAAATAAGTCTACTACTTCCTGGTCACAGGAACGGGGGATAAAAAGGTGAAAATGTCCAAAGTGGGAGAATTCGACGTACCTTCAGGACATAACGTGTTTAAAAATCTGCTTATAAAAAAACAGGGTTTGTTTTTTGAGCTTTTGCATCGTTTGATTTCACATGTTAAAGGTGATAGAAAATATTTAACACACTGAAAAGCTGCATCCAACATTTTAAAGTAATGATTCCTTACAGAGAGAGAAGGAAGGAAGGAGAAAAGGAAGGGAAAAGAGGAGGACGGGGAAAAGAAATCAGAAAAAAGAAAAGCTGGGAACAAGTAGCTCCCAGTAGAAAAAAAGGAAAAGAAATCAGGATAGAACAGGAAAAGGAGAGAAAGTTCGGAGGATAAAATAAGCCAAAAGACAACATAAGAGAAGATTCCCATGCATTCTTTTCATCCCTGTATGGAAAAGAAACGTGAATAAAACACGAGGGACAGAAATATTCCCTCCATTTTCCTCATTCCCATTATTTTTTCACACTTCGTCTTTTTTTATTTATTTCAGCACTCAACACTTCCTCCTCTGGTCCTGAGCTCCTCCGATCAGCTGATTACCGTCCAATCAGAGTTTGGATGACATCAGCAAACAGCCAATCAGGTCGTCTGAAGTTCTTGTTTCCACCAAATCCAGAACAGGCTTTAAATACGTCATTTGTCTTTTTACGGAATTTATCAGCGACTCGTTAACGTCCCCAGAGTGGCGTCTTGTCATTGGTCCATTTGTAGAGTCTGAATGCCTGAATCGTCCAATCAGATCGATACGCAATTTGCATCGTCCAATGGAATAAATTCCTGCTGATAGTCCATAACAACGCTGACACGCTCCTCGCTCTTTCTCGGGAATGTTTATCTTCTCTTTTGAAACGAGGGATGACGCAAATCGTGGAGAGAAAAAGAGGAATGAACGTAGTGAAATTTTGTCTTAAAAGAAGAAAGAGAGAGAAAAAGAGAGAGAGAGAGAGAGAGAGAGAGAGAGAGAGAAAGAGAGGACACCCCGTGAGTCTGAATGAGTGTTTCAGCATCAGAAAGCTCGGCTTGTAACGACAGAATCCCACCTGCAGAGAGGCGTTGTCTCTGCGGTCGCTGTGGAAACAGGCTGATGGAGTTCTTTTTCTGGATGAAGGAAAGGTGGGAAAGGGGGTGGGGCCTCTTGGGGCGGAGTCCTCTCTCTAGAACATCAAAGGGGTCTTCAGAAATGGCCGGGATTCTGGAAAAATTAAAGAAAATAATAAGTAAACGAGTCGTTTACAAGAAAACACAAAAATGTGAAATGTGTCTTAAAGTTGTTTTTGCAGTTTCATTTTTTGTGTCGCATGCAGGCAAAATGTTGGAATTTTCTAGGTGGTTGCTAGGGTGTTCGGGGTGGTTGTTCTGACATTTCTTGGGGGGCGTAAATTTTGTAAAGGTGAAATAAGTCATTTTTATGGC
>VXCM01004044.1:50608-53108 GCA_014773175.1 Lucifuga dentata
AGAAAGAGGAGGAGAAAGAAGAGAAAGACGTGGAGAAGGAAGAGAAAATGAGGAGAAAAATTAGTAGAAAGAGGAGGAGAAAGAAGTTACTTTCTGATGAAGAGTGTCTTCGTGTAAAAACAGCTAAATTACTGAAACATGAACAGATCTGAAAACTAAACATCATCATCTTATCAGAAAACCTAAAAAAACTACTTTTATTTTGAAAAAGAAGCGGAAACAAAGATGGCGGCCATCAAGAAACTCAACGTGAAGGTTTCCGATACGCTCGTTTAGCTTCTTAGCACTTTCAGCCATTTTCCTGCTCGTCATGGTTACTACACGCTGCTGATGTTACTTAATTGACTTTACGGCTCCTATGTTTTTGTAGGTATTAGCATGTAGCATGTAGCATTATTTCATAAGCTAACATGTCAAACAGACAATGGATAAGCATAACCCTGATTTTAAGCTCTAGTTGCTCAGAAATTGTCACAGTGAAAGCAATTCACACATTGTTGTGACGCTAAGCTAATGCTGGGAGCTAGATAGCAACATTAGCTAACGCGGTAGCAAGCGCACCAATAAGAAAAAAAATACTACTTTACTTCAATCAATCATGTATCACAACAGCTGTAAACTGAGGTTTTACATCCTTATCATCTTAGCTAACGTCGTTGTACATGAATTCTGTGGTACAACAAAGTCAAAAAGTCCTAGCTGGTTAGCTAACATGATTGCTAGCATGTAGGTATTGTAGCATGTAGCATATAGCATGTGGCATTATTTCTTGAGCTAACATGTCAAACAGACGCGGGATAAATAAGTATAACCCTGATTTTAAGCTGTAGTTGCTCAGAAATTGTCATAGTGAAAGCACATTGTTGTGATGCTAAGCTAATGCTGGGAACTAGATAGCAACATTAGCTAGCATGGTAGCAAGTGTGACAATTAGAAAAAAATACTACTTTNTGGGAACTAGATAGCAACATTAGCTAGCATGGTAGCAAGTGTGACAATTAGAAAAAAATACTACTTAAATCAATCATGTATCACAACAGCTGCAAACGGAGTTTTTACATCGTTTAGCATCTTAGCTAACAAATTCTCTGGTAGAATAATGTCCTAGCGTGTTAGGTTAGCTAACACGCTTGTTAGCATGTTGTGATCGCTGCATATGAAACAAACTCAGTGTGATTATGAATTTACTCTTTACAAATATTTTATCTAACGTTAACATTCGGTCAGCAGCGTTTTTGGGATTTAACATCGTACGTTAATATCTGTGTTGCGTTTGAACTGAGCGTATGAATTTGGTTGACAAGCAGGAAAAAAAACGCAGCTCGATTTTAACGGGAATCATCCAATAGGAACGTCAGTTTCTGAGATTAGGTAATTTGATTGGATGACAGGTTTTTCCTTCCTAATTATGCATTTGCTAATTATATTTTATCTAACTGGCAGTTCATTTAAGCTAACTGTTCTGTGTCACAGCTTAATTTATGTAATTTGTACATTATTGGCTCCATTCTCATTAAGGTCACATGATCGTCATGGTGATTTTTTTCCACCTCTGCTCTGTAGTTCGGAGGTCAGCTGTCGCTCCAGACTTTCTCTCATCTCTCGTTCTCTGTAAAGCTCCATCTTCAGCTCTCTCTTCTCTGCCTGGATCTGTTTGTCCTGAACCCGGGCGTTCTCCACCGCCACCTTCAGGAGGCCCTGAGAACAACAATCATCAAAATAACTTTATTTATACAGCAGACAGACGACGGCCAGATGCTGAGATAATTTATTTAGCTCACTCAACACCTTTAAGTGTTTTTATTAGTTTAAAATCATTTTCAAAGTTTTACAGATGTTATGAACAGAGGGTAAAAACATGGTACCTGTATGTTGGTCAGTAGCGTTTCCACCGATGACAGGCCGTCAGCAAATAGGAACGGAGCGGGGAATCCTGGGGGCAGGGCCTGTCCCAGCGAGGACTCCTCTGTCAGAAACATACAGTCATGTGACATCTCTGTTTTTATCAAATAGGTTTTTTTGTTGTTGTCGTGCTAAAATCTCTACATGTAGATCTACGCGGTTTGATCTAGTTCAGTCGGACTCGGGTTCGTTTCCGCCCTCGGCACGGTTCGTTCGTGCAGGTCTGAACACAGAAATCAGACCTGGTTCAGACCAGAACCGCCACGGCGAGGCATTCCCTGTCTGGCTCCAACAAACTGTGGAGCTGNCCCGGTTCAGACCAGAACCGCCACGGCGAGGCATTCCCTGTCTGGCTCCAACAAACTGTGGAGCTGCTTGTTTGGTCTGAACACGATCCGCATGACTTCCAACAAATACCAGCAGATTCACTGATCTACAGGTCGATCCAGACACGGAGAACGCTGCCTGATTAACACTTAAAGGACCATGCCACCATTTTACATGTTTGAGCCTAATATATTCAGTTTTCATACATGTTATGTTACTGACAATCATTTTCCAAAGGATAAAACCGTATTTCAGCTTTCCTGATATTTTG
>VXCM01004044.1:58756-63756 GCA_014773175.1 Lucifuga dentata
CTCCCCCTCCCCCTCCTCCTCCTGCTCCGTGGGCTCCAGAGGGGGGGCTGGTCAGACGCTCCTTATCCCAGGAACACTCGCTCCCTCCTGGGTACGCACACGCACGCACGCACGCACACACGCACGCACGCACGCACACACACACACAGCGGCTTTAATAATCAGACACCATCATCAGTTACTGAGTCCCAAGAGTTACTTCCTGTTGTTACCATGGTAACGAGCAGATCCAGATCCAGATCCAGGTAGGTCGATCTGGATCAGAATCAGGATCCAGGAATTTTTATTTCAGTTTCTTGAACATTGCAAAACAGAAAATGTGTCACCATTTTAGCAGAAAACTTGTGAAACGATACGATCTCAACAGGTGCAATTTAGAAAAGATCCCAATATTGATCCAGATATTGAGCCAGATCAAGATACTGATCACAATCCAGATAGTGATCCCTATGCAAATATTGATCTCAATATTCACCAAGACCTACTGTACATACTGATGCAGGTCCAGATATTTATACGATCCTGATCAAGATATACAGTAGATCCAGATCAAGATTCTGATCCAGATAATTATTGATCCAGATCTGGTGGATTTAAATACATGCTGGGTCAAAGGTCACATTTATGGCATCACTGTACATTAACAAGCAAGTGGGGGATGAAGTACTTCTCTATTTCTTCCTTTCTGCAACTCATTCCTCCACACACACACTCTCTCTCTCTCTCTCTCTCTCTGCTCCCACGTTCCCTCTCTCATCCATGTTCATCTCCCTCCATTAGTTTGAATTAGCAACCGTCTCTCTCTATTATTGCCTACTGAATTCCCTGAACTCTGTGTGTGCGTGTGTGTGTGTGTGTGTGTGTGTGTGTGTGTGTGGATGACAGCTGGGCCTCATCCCCTCTGCCATTTACACCGGGGAAGAAAAGAAGTATAAACAGATGGGCAGATGTTCTCTCTCTCTCTCTCTCTCTCTCTCTCTCTCCTTTTGTTGCCTCTTCATATTTTCCTCTCTCTCTTCTTTCTCTTTCCTGTTCAAAAGTTTAATCCATTTCAGCTAAATTCATTGAATCTGATCAAAAACTTTAGATGCTGTCTCAAAATAATCTGAAAACTGACTTTAATTCATGTCTGCACCAAACTTTATGTCAGGATATGACATGACATGACATGACATGACATGATATGACATGACGGCATGACATGACATGATATGATATATGACATGACATGATATATGACATGACATGACATATGACATGACGACATGACATGACATGACATGGTAATGATAGGACATGATATGACATGACATGATATATGATATATGATATGATATATGATATGGTGTGATATGATATATGATATATGATATGGTGTGATATGATATATGATATGATATGATATGATATAATATGATATGTTATGATATATGATATGGTGTGATATATGATATGATATGATATGATATGATATGATATATGATATGGTGTGATATGATATATGATATGATATGATCTGATATGATATAATATGATATGATATGATATGGTGTGATATGACATGATATATGATATGGTATGATATGATATGATATGATATGATATGATATATGATATGGTGTGATATGATATGATATATGATATGATATGATAAGATATGATATGATATATGATATGGTGTGATATGATATGATATGATATGATATGGTGTGATATGATATATGATATGATATGATATGATATGATATGATATAATATGATATGATATATGATATGGTGTGATATGATATGATATATGATATGGTATGATATGATATGATATGATATGGATAACAGGATATTACATCATGATGACGTGTTGATGAATTCTCACATCCTATGAAACAATTAGAAACTAAAATAAACCGTATCATAAAATAAATCATACCATATCGCTCAGCATCTGATGAATTATTCCTTGTTGTTTGAAATGCTTCAACTACAAGCTAACTGGCTAACAGCTACAAGCTAACTGGCTAAAAGCTAAAGGTGGAAACACGACAAATTAGCTTCTCCACCTGAAGCAGAAACACCTGGTGAATACCAAGAAAGTCACATGAGGAAGAGAGCCAATCAGATGATTAGAGACACAAAACAAACAGGAAGTGATGCTGACTCAGTGTAGTATAGCTGTTAACGTTAGCTAGCTGTACTTTCTGTGACAGAACAAGCTAATGGTGGAGTGAAATTAGCTTAGCGGTGACTTTTTGTTAGCAGTGACTTGTTGTGATGTATGAACAGTGTTAGCTTAGCCGCTAACAGTGTTAGCTTAGCTGCTATGCTAACTTNTGTGATGTATGAACAGTGTTAGCTTAGCCGCTAACAGTGTTAGCTTAGCTGCTATGCTAACTTCAGTTGAGTTCTTGTCCTCAAACATGGTTTGTTGTGGATTTGGACCTTATTCATATCATCATGAACGTTATTATTTTAACGTGTATCCAGCCGTGTTACGATACAAGATGACAAACTGACTTTGGACATTTCTGACAAACGTGTAAACGATAAAAAATGGATCACGTGACAAGTGTGACGGCGCTGTGGAAGAAGTTTCTAGAATCAGTGCTGTGTTTGATGGAAACAGCTGTCTGAACATCACGTGTTACTGGAATCTGACAGAAAAACGACTTCTCACACACACACACACACACACACACACACTCCATCTCTACTTGTAAATTATTGAAAAGACAGAAAACAAAAAGAGAAGAGAAAGGAAAACAGAGATCCTTCCTTCCTTCCGCTCTCTCTCCTCTTTCTGTTGTTTCTCTCTTTCTTCCATCTCTCTTTTCTTCAGCTGACCTCGCAAATGGGCTGATAAAGTTACTCTCCTCTATTCTCTCATTTTTTATTCTCTTTCTCCATGTCGTTTTTTATTTATTCTCTGTCTTTCTTTCATTCAGAGTGATTTTGTCTTTTCTTTGTCCGACCTGATTTTATTCTTTGAAACAGAAACTCAGGCCGGCCTGGGAACCTGCAGCGGACAATGGAGAGAGGAACGAGCGGAGGAATGAATAGAAAATAAAATGAGGGAGGACGAGGGGAAAAACAGACTCAGAATGACAGAAAGGGATATTTAGGGCGAGAGGAAAAGAGAAGAAAAAGAAAAGGTGGGTGAAAGTCGATCGTCCTGTTTGCTCTGACAGGATTATCTGTTTTTATTCTACGAATGTGAAAAATGGTGCGAGTGGAGCGAGGGATGAAGAGGAGAAACACAAAAGAAAGGTGGAGAGTTTTATATGTCGGCTGAAATGATATCTGAGTTTCTGCGAGCAAGAGGAAGAAAGTGAGAAGAGACAGGAAAGAAAGAAAGAAAGAAAGAAAGAANGAGTTTCTGCGAGCAAGAGGAAGAAAGTGAGAAGAGACAGGAAAGAAAGAAAGAAAGAAAGAAAGAAAGAATAAATGAATGAGAGGAGGAGAAAAGAGGGAAAGTCTGTCATTTAACAGCTTTGATTTCCATCGATGTTCCTCTCTTTAGCATCAATCTCTGAGAACGTGTCAATAAAGTTCATTCAAATGAAAGAGAAAGTGAAATGAGAGGAAAAAAGAGAGAAAGACAGAAGAGACAGTGAGAGAGAAGAGAGAAAAGGGAGAGACAGAAGAAAGAAACAGAGAGAGGAAGAGAAATTATTTGTCTTCGTTTACTTTGATTTTTCCAATTTTCCAAATCAAATTCAGTTTATTTGCATGATTTACACGTGGAAATCATGTAATAAAATCAGGGAAACTGACCCTTATGACATCATCGGGTTATTGGGTTTGGATTGGTTGGTTACATGGTTTTTCTAAACTCCTCCCCCAAACCTTCAGCACCAACAGGAAGTTAATCTTATGATGTCATAAAGGTTTGGCGCCCTCTACAGGAAGCTAGAGTACGAACATCACAAATTAGTGATGTTAACGTGACATTTAGTAAAAAAAAATCAAAACTAGAAAACACAGAACAGGAAGTACTTCAACAGGAAGTGAGAGATGTGAAAAACATGAAAGAAAGGAGTGAAAAAAGAGCAGAAAAAGAGAGAAAGAGAGACAGAGGAGAAAAATGCTGCATGGTTTTAAACCTGATCAGCTGTAAGAAACACACACACACACACACACACACACACACACCTGGCTGCTGTTGTGTGTTTAGTCGTGTAAATGGTGAAATGACAGCATGAGAACGACTCAAACTTCCTTTTCCTCTGGTTTCTGTTTGTGTCCAGTTCTTTGTCTCCTCCAGGCGCTGACGTGTGTGTGTGTGTGTGTACGTGTGTGTATACATGTGTGTGCGTGTGTGTTACCTGTGTTGGAGTGTAAGTCGTCGTTGTCGGACTCGTTGCCGTTCTGAAGACTCATCATCATCTTCATCTTCTGGAGTTTCTGCAGCTCGGCCATGGCTGCTGCCGTCAGACCTGAAACACGCGTGTTTACAGTAAAACATTATTTTAACTTCTGACCTTTAAAACTTTTCAAATTTTTTTTATTCAACACTTAAGTATTTTTTAAAACTGAGTAACTGTCTAAATGAATATATTTAATTTTTGTTTTTTTTTAACATTTTAAAAATAATGTTTTTTGTCGATTTAAGTCGTAGCTGCTGCAGTAACTTTCTAGAATAAAGTTTTGGGGAAAAAATCTAGAATATTCTGGCATTTTATTTTTTTTAACTTTAACCTTTAAACTTTTTAAAGTTTTCTAGAGTTACAAATTTTCTAACATGTGACACAGAACTGATATTCAACGTCCCGTAAATCAATCGATAAAGCCGATGTTTCCACCTGCCTATCTCTTCATCGTCCTTGTTAANAATACCCCATGATGCTTTGCTGTGAGCAGTGACATACATAGCGACACTTAGCGCCATGTAATTCTCTTTTGGACTGAGTGTTTTGTTGTTTCGGGGTGTGAGTGCTGCTTCAGAGGCCTCAGGCTGCTGCATATTCTCACACACACACACACACACACACACACAGGAAAAACAA
>VXCM01004044.1:66256-72909 GCA_014773175.1 Lucifuga dentata
CCAAGGTGCTAATATTTAAGGGTTGTAAGTTCTCTTCCCAATTAAAAGCAATGGTAAGGGGTTCTATTCCCTATTAAAGTTAAGAGATTAGCTAAATCAGGTGTGTTTAGCCAATCATGATCAGGGAGACTCCAACTCCTGATTTTGTGAATGAGGACCAGGATTAAGGTCAATGGTTAGGAGATCCCAATTAAAGCAGATTAAAGGAGATTGAAAGAGTAAAGGGTTCTATTCACAGTAAAGGTCAGTGGTTAGGGGTTCTATTCCAATTAAGCTAGCTAAGTCAGGTTTGTTTAGCCAATCANGTAAAGGTCAGTGGTTAGGGGTTCTATTCCAATTAAGCTAGCTAAGTCAGGTTTGTTTAGCCAATCATGATCAGGGAGAGAACAACTCCTAACCATTGACTTAAGTCCTTGTCCTCGTTCACTTGATCAAGAGTTCTCTCCCTGATCGTGATTGGCTAAACAAACCTGACTTAGCTATCTTAATTGGAATAGAACCCCTAACCATTGACCTTTACCGAGAATAGAACCCTTTACTATTGACTTTAAAGGGGATCTCCTAACCATTGACCTTAATCCTGGTCCTCATTCACAAAATCAGGAGTTGGAGTCTCCCTANGGGATCTCCTAACCATTGACCTTAATCCTGGTCCTCATTCACAAAATCAGGAGTTGGAGTCTCCCTAATCATGATTGGCTAAACACACCTGATTTAGCTAATCTCTTAAATTTAATAGAGAATAGAAACCTTTACCACTGCTTTTAATGGGGAATAGAACTTATAACCATTAAGTATTAGCAAGGGGTTCTATTTCCTATTAAAGTTAAAAAAAAAAAGTTAGCTAAATCAGGTATATTTAGCCAATCATGACCGGGGAGACTACAACTCCTGATCTTGTGAACGAGGACCGGAACTGAGGTNTTTAGCCAATCATGACCGGGGAGACTACAACTCCTGATCTTGTGAACGAGGACCGGAACTGAGGTCATCGGTTAGGAGATCCCAATTAAGGTCAACGGTTATGGGTTCTATTCCCAATTAGGCTAATGCCAACTGTTGATGAAGTGAACGAGCACCAGGACTGAGGACCACTGGTGCACGAGTAGTTCATGTCAAGTAAAATCGAGGCCTTAGAAGGAAAAAGGGAACATGGAAGGAAGCAGAGGAAGAACAATGAAATNCCCCCCCCATCATAAAAACAAACAGAATGCTGCTGCTGTAAGACCTTTTTTAGAAAAAAGCCTCTACAGAATGCAGCAATAAGGCATCTAATGAGACCTGACAGAGTCTTTTCCTGAGTCTGGTTGGTCTCTAACAGCCTGGATTTGCTGCTGGGCCAGATTCTACAGTCCTAAACCCCCCGAGCTCGCGTGAAACCCGCCCCCCATTTGGCCACCATCATAAATATTTAATCCGCTGCACCTACATCTCTGACGAAGTGCTTGAATGCTCTCTGAGAGACGGAGTGACACTTTGAGTAAAACAAACAGGAAAAGAGAGAAAGTGCTCTTTGTGTTCTGTATTTAGAAACACACTGTTCCTGCTTTTTGTTTTTTACTGGTTTTTCTTGCTGCAGCACTTCAAGTGCCAATTTACAAACGCACACGATAGCCGCCGTTTCAGCTCGCCACTCGCTCTGGCACTTAGGTCGCCCATCTCTGGCTTTCACGGGACGACCAAGATCCCCATTTGGAGCGTTTTTGCAGCAGCCATTTTGTGTCATCTCTACAATAAACAACAGCTGGAAGGATAAAGTTCTATTTTCTAACGAGTTTTTTATTTTTTAAACTTTCAATTTTTAACGTGTTTTGAATTCACTTCACTTTATCATATGAACTTTTCCCTGTTCTGTTGCCTGCAGCTAAATGGTTATGGGTTCTATTCCTAATTAAGGTCAAGGGTTAGGGGTTCAATTCCCAAGAAAGGTCAAAGGTTATGGGTTCTCTTCCCAATTAGGGTAAATGGTTAAGCGTTCTTTTTCCAACTAATGTCAGAGGTTATTAGTTCTATTCCCAATTAAGGTCAATTGTTAGGGGTTCTATTCCCAATGAAGGTCAAGGGTTAAGGGTTCTCTTTCTAATTAAGGTAAAAGGTTAGCCTAAGGGTTCTTTTTCCAACTAATGTCAGAGGTTAATGGTTCTATTCCTAATTAAGGTAATTGGTTAAGGGGTCCATTCCCAATAAAGGTAAATGGTTTGGGGTTCTGTTCACAATTCCAGTCAATGGGAGGTTCTACTCCCAATAAAGGTCAAGGGCCAATGGTTCTATCTCCAATTTAAGGTCAATATTAAGGGTTCTATTCTCAATTGAGAGAAATGATAAGAGGTTCAATCCCAAATTAAATGTCAACAGTTATGGGTTTAATTAATCGCTGAATGGTGTGAATGAAGTTTAATTTCTGTTTAAAGTCGATGGACCAACATGCTAATATTTGGGATACGAGTTCTATTCCCTTTTAAATGCATTGGTTAGGTGTTCTATTCTCAATTAAATTAAGAGTTTTAATACTAATTAAAGGTTGTCGACAAGGAGTTTGTTATGTTAAGGGACTTTAAAGTCAACGTTATAAGTTTTCCTGATTAATGTCAATGTTAATTCTTTGAGTAAATGGTCAGAGGTTCGATACTCAAATAACGTAAAGTTTTTTCTGCTGTTAGCCATGTTAGCTGCTGCTGTTGTTAGCCATGGCAGCTAACAGCTCTTCTTCTGTTCATTCTAAACAAACACTTCCTGTTTAGAGGATTTCAGCTGAATCGCCTTCAGAGAAAATTTTTTATTTTTTCATATAAAACTACAGGTGATTTTATATGACAGCCAGGGGCGTGATGACACGCATGAAAACCATCATGTGTTCACGCGTGTTTTTGGTCTGTTTATAGAAAACATGTTTAAAGTGGTTTAAGAGGAAGAAGAAGAGAAGCAGAGGAAGATGAAAAAGACTTAATGTCACTTTATTCTCCTCAACACCTCCTCCATCTCTCCTTACCGCTCTACCCTATCCTCTCTCTCTCTCTCTCTCTCTCTCTCTCTCTCTCCCTGCAGGTGCACATTAGAGTCCAAAGATGAGTGTATTCTTCTCAGGACAAGAATGAAAGCACTTCATCTACAACCTACGTGTGTGTGTGCGTGTGTGTGTGCATGCGCGTGTGTTAAATGTATGAATGTGATTGTTTATGTGTGTGTGCATGGTTGTTCTACTTTGTGTGCAATAGGTGTGCGTACATGCATGAGTGTATATGTGCATGAAGACGTGTGTGTGTGTGTCTGTGTGTGTGTTAAAAGACAAGGCTCACCATTGAGCTGTTTCTGAACTGAATTAACAAGTCAAATGAGTGCCGCAGCACCCTGCATAGGTTACCACACACACACACACACACACACACANCAAGTCAAATGAGTGCCGCAGCACCCTGCATAGGTTACCACACACACACACACGCACGCGCACACACACACTCATGCTCTCTCCCACGCTTATCATCACGGCTTCTTTGCTAACAAAGATGAGGCCAATTAAACTGATATCCCTCTTGTCATTTATCTCTCCTCTCATCTTTCTGTTCCTCCTTCCTTTCATCTTTCTTCTCTCCTTTCGTTCATCTTTCATCCTTTCTCAACATCTTCTTCCATCTTTACATCCATCTTCCTCTTTAAAATGTTTTTTCTACTTTTTGTCTCCACTTCTTCATTTACTACTCCTCCTCTTTCTTTCTCTCTTCTCTTTCCAGTTTCACCAACTTTACCTTTTCTTCTTCCCTCAGTTCTTCCTTTTCTCATTCTTCCTTTGTCCATCTTATCTCTAAAACTTCACCCGTCTCTCTCATCTTTTTCTCTCGTTCCCATCCTCTTATCTGTTGTCTTTATCTCCTCCTCTTCCTCTCTTTCTTTCTTTTCTCCATCTGCCCTTCTCTCTTTCATTTTCCTCTCTGCTTATCTTTCCTTCTCCATCTTTCTCATTCTTGTCACCGTTTCTGTCCGTCTCCTCCCTGTATTTTCTAACAGTGTGATAAATGTCCATCTGTGATTGGCTGATGCCCCCCATCGCCGTGGCGCCCGCAAGGTCGTAAACAACAGCTCGTCTCCCCCGGCAACGTGGCGTCTCCATGGACGCAGGGCCGCTAAGACGACCAACTCTGCGTGGTTGCGTGTGTGTGACTGAGGCGGAATGAGACATGTGAAGACAGCCGTGTGTGTGTGTGTGTGTGTGTACATGCGTGCTAATGAGCAATCATAAGTGAGCAAATGTTTTCTCTGGGTTCCACTAACGTTCAGCAAACATTAGTGCACACACACACACGCACACACACACACACACTGGTGTACATACACGTCAGGTGTGTGTGCGCGTGTGTGTGTGCATGTGTGTGTGTGTGTGTGTGCATGTGTGCGTGATTAGTATGCCACAGTGAGCCGTGTCCATATGTCACTAAACACAACCATGTTTTATTTATCCAGGAGAAAGAGAGAGAGAGAGAGGCCAACAGTCAAGGAGACGGAGTGAGGGATGGAAGATGGAGGAGGCAAAAGATTGGCAAGAAGGGAGAAGAAAGGAAGTTAAAGAAAAAGAAAGGATGAGGAGTGAATGAAAGAGGGGGAAGAGAGGACAGAGGAGGAGAGCAATACACAGGTGAGAAGTTAGAAAAGAGGGAGAGAATGAAGGGAAAAGTGGGAATGGATGGTGAGAAAGAAAGAAGGAGAGGAGGAAGGGAAAGAATGATGGAAGAAAGAAGAGAATAGGATGGAGAGGAAAGAGGGAGGAGAAAGGAGAGAGAATAAAGGCAAGGGAGGGAAGAGAGAAAACAGGTAGGAGTATGGAAAGAAAATACGGAAGGAGGGAGGGAAGAAGTGGGATGGAGAAAAGAGAGAATGAAGGGAAAAAGGAGGGCAGAAGGGGGAAGGATGGAAGAAAGGAAAGAAGAAGGAAGATGGGAAGAAGGGAGCAAAAGCAGAGAGGAAGGGGAGAGGGAAGACAAGAAAAGAAAAGTGAACGTAAAAAAGAGGTAAAGGAGAGAAAAGAGGAAGAGAGGGAAGGGAGGTGAGAAAGAAGTTTGGGAAAGAAGGATGGGAGATGGAGGGAAATATGAAAGGAGGGATGACAAAGCAATGGGTGGAGAAAAGAAACAAGTGGAGAAAGAAAGAGGGAAGAAAGGAGGGAGGGAGGGAGGGAGGAGGGAGGGATGGACAGATGGAGGAGTGGGACCCCAGAGACGTGTCATTCATCACACCACCATGCAGCCTGCACTCGTTCACCCGCTCCCTCTCTTTTTCTCTGCAGGTCTTTCTTTTTCTGCCTTCATGTTATATTTTCTTTTCTTTCTTTTTCTGAATCACTCCATCGTTTGTTTTCCTTCACCCCTTCCACTCCATTGCCTCTCTCTCTCTCTCTCTCTGGCACTCATTTTCAGGTTTTATCATCTCTTCTGGCGATATCCCTCCTTTCATCTCTCCATCCTTCTTTTCTCTCTTTTTCCTTTTTCACCTTCTGCGATGAAAAGATTTTTCTCCTTTGGCTTTTTTTTCTCATCTTTTTCATCTCAGGGATGAAAGAAAGGTGGTGGCATGGATGGAGGGATGATAGAGAGATGGAGTGGAAGGGATGAGGGAAGAAGAAAAGAAAGAGAAGAGGAGGGGGAAGAGAACACTGATGAGGGAGAGGAAAATAGGAGATAAGAAAAGGGGGATGCAGAGGAATGGGAGGATGGAAGAAGAGAAGGAGGAGGAGGGAAGAGAGGATGGAGTTATGGAATAGAGGAAAAACATGGGGTGAAACTGAGGACAGAAAGATGCAAGGTGGGAAAACCGAGGGATGCAGGTGAGAAGGAATGAAATGATGGAGGGATGGAAAAGAACACATGGGTGGAAGGATAGACGAGCAATAAAACAATCAGAATGGAGAGACTGGGCGGAGGAGGAAAAGAGGACATGAAATGAAAACTGAGAGCAAGAAAGGAGGAGGGAATGGAGCGATTGAGAAGAAAAACAGGTAGGAAGATGAAAAAGAGAAGAGGAAAAAAGATACGAGAAGGCAGGGAATGGAGGGATGAGGCGAAGGAGTGAAAGAGGGAGAAAGATGGACTGAGAAAAGGAGGAGACAAAGATGCAAAGTGGGAACTAAATGACAGAGGAATGAAAGGATAAGAAACGGGGATGAACGAATAGTGATGAAAGGAAGGAGGAGGGATGGAGAGAGTGGAGGAAGAGAGAAAAGAGGAGATGAAAGGAACATGAAGAGGAGGAGAAGAAAAGGAGAAGGAGGCGAGAGGAGAAGATTTCATACTGGAGGGAGGAAATAAGTAAAGAAAGAAGAGAGAAGGATGAAATCTGCCTTTTACACACACACACACACACACACACGCATGAACAAATACACACGCATGCACACACACATACGCATACACACAAATAACCACGTACACTCACACACGCGCTCGCACACGCGTGCATGTGGCATGTTACCGGTGTGTGACAGCAGGTTGGGGGACAGCAGGCCGGGGAGGCCTGGGTGCAGCAGCCTGGGGCTTTCCTGGATCCCTGCTCCAGAACAACGCTTAGGAGGACGGCCAGGACGGGAGCTGGGGGGGAGGGGGAGAGAGGGAGAGAGAGAGAGAGAGGGAGAGAGAGGGAGAGAGAGGGGGAGAGAGAGAGAGAGA
>VXCM01004044.1:83626-88626 GCA_014773175.1 Lucifuga dentata
TCCATCTAAAGTCGCTTTTATCGTTTAACTTTCTTTACACTGTAAAAAATGCTTCAGACAGAACGACGCGTTAAAAATTTAAAAATTCAGTTAGAAAACATCGATCTCAGAATTAATTTTCTCCTCCTCATGTCAATAAAACAACGTCTTATAAAATCTGGTAAAAACATTTTAGAATTTTTTTTTTTTAAATTATAGAAAATAAAAAAGGTCTTGAAAAATTTGATCAACAAATTCTAGAAAATGAACAAACGTCTCAAAAAATTTCTACAGTCTAGAAAACCTGAAAAGGAAAAAATGTGAAGGAAACATCGTACTGAAAAGTATCTAAAATAAATTACTGATTCTTGAATGATGAAGAAATTTTAAGAAAATCTAAAAAAAAAAAAAAAAAAAAAAAAAGGGGAAAATAATATGGAAGATCATTCAAAAAAAAAGAAAAAGCTGAACGACCCAAAAAATAAATCCCGTTTCCAGCAGGAAGAAGTAATCTGCTAATTAGAGCGGAAATGCAGGTGGAGGTAATATATCACCATGGTAACCAGCCCAACAATAAAAACGCTTTGTCATTTGTTTTTTCTGGCAGCGTTCGCCTCAGATTAAATATTCACTACAAAAAAACAAACTTCAGCCTGAAGATGAGTCAAAATAATATCTAAGCGCTCTGATTGATCAGCCTGTAACACGCATGTAACATGCGTGTTATAGGCTTTTCATTAAAACAGTGCCATCATAAACTTGCAAATGATAAAGCTCGCTTTGTTCTGATTGGCCGGCTGCATCCGCCCTGAACATGGATATTGGCCAATCAGCAGCTCATGAGACTCATAGTTGGTGGGCGTGTCTAACCAGATGTGTAGGTGGGTAAATTCATGTCATGTGATGACATCATCATGTTACAGGAGTAATGGACCAATCAAAATGAAGCTTTTCTGATGTGTTTCTGTCAGTTTGTTCACACAAACTGCTGCATGTTTCACGTCAAACATGAGGAACGTGGCAAAACGCCACCTGCCCGTTAAACGTGAGAATAAGGCAGCTAAAATCTACGTGCTGCACCTTTAATATGGTTTCTCTGCACGTCTGGCTGTGTTTTTCATGTTTTTAACTCTGCTCAATGTAATTTATCAAACCTGATTTTATCCAGATCCAACATGGCGTCAACACATCCTGTCAGCGACGACGCCACACAAACGGCGAGGCTTTATGAGACCGTTAACGCTCTTATCAGCCGTTACTCCTCTTCCTGTGTCACGCTGACTTTTAAACCTTATCTCATCTCTACATGCAGAATAATATGATGATAATGAAACGGTAAGTTTTTATAGCTGGCTCTCTTTTCTCCGCTCAGCCACGAGGTAGTTTTGGACCTTGAAAGGACCATACCAGTGACTTTTACAAAAAATGTAAATTCTTATTTGTCTCAAGCACATTTCAAGTCGCAACACATTGATTTCTAATAGCATGCTGTAATTATTTTTTTTAAATTCAGTCTGGAAGGTAGGAAAAACAATTCTAATATTTACTGCTCCAGTAGTATGTTTTGGAAAATGGTTNGGAAGGTAGGAAAAACAATTCTAATATTTACTGCTCCAGTAGTATGTTTTGGAAAATGGTTGGCAGAAACGTAACGTGTATGTCTCAAACATGTAAAACCACCAATATGGTCCTTTAAAAGTAGTGGTGAGAATCTCAGCCAATCAGTGAGGTTGGGTTTTGTGAGTGAACGAACACTGGAGGCAGAGCTAAAAACAGTTCCGGTTCTAAATCTGAAATGATCCTGGGTCCTGTGTGAGAAACAAAAGAATTTCTACTGGAATAATGAAAGTTTTCCTAAAAAAAAAAGTCTTAAAAAAGTAAAAAGTCTTAAAGTAAAAAGTCTAGTTGTGTGACTTCCTGTCTGATTTTATCAATCTCCGTCTGCTGAATCATAAATCTTTTTTTGCAGGAGTTCATGTGTTTCCAGTAAATATCTGCACTGTCACTGCACATCATCTCAGCTTCCTGGAAGAAATAAAAACTATTTACCACAAAACAAACTTTATATTCCCGCTCTCGTTCCGCCGTCACACTCCCGTTAATCCGGAGTTTTCTCTGAAAAGTGCTGAGTCAGCGGAGATCTGAACAGTCAGCACTCGTCTTCTAGTAATTAGCGCTGACTGATCTATTTCCTGTTTGTTCCTTTTATTTTACTGTAATCAGCTTCATAAATGAAGCTGTGAAAGTTCTGCTTTTCTTATTGTTGTTGATATTACAGTTGCCATGGAAACGTTGTTTTTCAGCTTTTCTAATTGTTGTGAAAGACTTTGGAACTTTACGTTAAAAATTAGCCGACAAAGAAAACGGCTGCAGAAATGAGCGTTTTGAAGAAAAAGCAGAATTTATACCGTGCGTCCGGTAAGGAAACATTGTTTTTATGCTCTTCCTCTGCAGGGAGATTAGAGGTCAAAGGTCAGACATCAGCACTTGCCTGTGGAGAGTCACTGCCTTGCTCAAGGGCAGTCTAAAAGGTTTACCTGCATGTATCATGACTGCTGATTAACAGTGTGAGAATTGAACCACACAGAGGAAGACAAGCGGCTAATGCCATGATGATGATGATGAAGATGATGATGATGCAATCAGCATGACTCGGCTGGATTCTCCTGGAAAAAACCGTGGCAGAATGTGGATTTTCCTTTTAACTGCTGCTCGTCTGCAGGCGGGAGGTCGATGCCTTGCTCAAGGGCTCCAGCAGCACGTCTGTGATGGAGAAACACTAAAAGCACCGATAAACTTCAGAACGAAGAAGACTTGTCCCAAAAAAACCATGACAGGATCACTCTTATCAACAGTTTTTTGACTTCTGGCTCCTCCCCCTGGCTGTGTTTGGTCCAAATATCACATGGGTGGTTGTGTCACCAGTGAGGGGCCAATGGGCAGAGCTCAAACAGTCATGTGATGTTTGCCTCATTCTTCAGACTTGTCAGACTGAAAGTACAACTTTCAGTCTGTACTTTTGAACCCTGCACTTTAACTGACAGATGAAGCCCCACCCACTTCTGAAGAAACCTCCAATCACAACAAATCTATCCACAAATAAAACACTTCAACTCTCCTCATGTTTTCTGATGGAGAGGGAGAGAGAGAGAGAGGGAGAGAGAGAGAGAGAGAGAGAGAGAGAGAGAGAGANAGAGAGAGAGAGAGAGAGAGAGAGAGGAATGTAGCAGTGTGTTTTTAGGTCACCCTGAACAAAGCATAAGGGTAAGAACCCTACACATACACACACACACACACACACACACACACACACAAATAAACAAACACATGCATACGCAAACAAACATATATACAAACAAATACACACATACACACACAAGCACACATACACACAAACAAACACAAACATAACACAAACACACACAAATAACACAAACACACACAAATAACACACAAACACACATTCACACACACTTTGGAAAAGAAAAAGATCAACAAAAAGTTCACATGAACAGCAAGGCCTGTGGTATTTGTTAGCCTCAAGTGGGTCACACACACACACACACACACACACACACACACACACACACACACACACAGGACAAATAATCATGCAGCTTTCATCCTCCAAGGCAGGAAATGCTGCTTTTAAGCTCTGCGTGTGTTTGAGTTAAAAGAGAAGCTCGCACACACACACTCAAATACATACTCATACACACATAACACACACATACACAGACACGCATACACATACATACATACACACACACAAAGATACACACACCATACATACATACACACATACACATAAACACTCATTCTCACACACACATATACACACATTCTCTCACATAAAGTTAGATAGACTTTTGAGTGTACACACACACACAGACATACACACGCACACATACATACATACACACGCAACTCATTCACACACACACACACACACACACACACACACACCATTCGTGTTCCAAAACCTACAAACATGACAGAGATTTAACAAAACCTGAAAGAATCCAAACAACAGAGGAGGGAGAGAGAGATAGGGAGAGAGAGAGAGGAAGAGAGAGGGAGAGAGAAAAGAGTGATGATAAGGGATGAGAGAGTGAGATCAAAATAAAGGAAAAACAACAAACAGAAATAAAGGTAAAGTTAGTAAATGTTCATTTCTTTTCGTTCTGACTCCGGCTAAAAAAAACACAAAATAAATGATGGCCTGTTTCAGAGCCAGAGCCACAGTTTGAGAACCACTCATTTGTACAATGAGAAAACCAGCAACAGGTCGATGAAGAGATGAAAAGATGAAAAGACGACAAAACGGCAAATTAACAAAAAGTTCTGAGACGTAAAACGAAGACGACGCGAGACGGAGGAGAAAACGTTTCTTTGCACTAGTCCACCTTAAAAGTCATCTAAGTTGTGATCAATTTTTTTTTTAATATATTTTAATTACGATGAAGAATTTCTCATCATCATCATCTTCATCATCTTCATCTGTTAACTTTCTGTTGAGCTCAACAGTTATCAAACGGGACTTTTCAGACTTTCTGAGTGTGTGTGTGTGTGTGTCTGTGTGTGAATCTCTCTTAACCCGTCTCATGTTCCTCCTCTTTTCTCTCTCCTCCTCCTCCTCCTCCGCCTCCTCCCTTCCTCCGCTCCCCCATCCCTCCATCCTCTCCTCTGTGGTTCAAATTAGACAATGAAAACAATGAATTTGGTGTCTGTTTCTTTCTGTCTCGCCCTCCCCCACTTCTCTTTTTTCTCTCTCTCTCTCTCTCTCTCTCTCTCTCTCTGACCTTGTGTCATTCTCACTCGCCCATGCCAGCAACCCCCCACCCAAATTTCTCTCTCTCTCTCTTTATCTTTAGCTCTTTTTCCTGTCTCTGTTTTAATTTTAATTTCTCTCTCTCTCTCTCTCTGTACCCATAGTCTTCCTCTGTCTCTCGCCCTTTTTCGGCCTTCCTCTCCATTCTCTCTCTCTCTCTCTCTCTCTCTTTCTATGTGATTTCATGCTC
>VXCM01004044.1:98626-99940 GCA_014773175.1 Lucifuga dentata
TTACTACATAAACACATATCTTTGCTAAACAAATACTGGCTTAAAATATCGGCTTGGGACACATCAATCAGGATTTAGACAGAATCAAAGTTTAGAGGGGCGGGGCTTATCCAAGTGACCCGCCCACAACAAAAAAGACCAGAAAAGGAGCAGCAGAAATGCTAATCGTNTTATCCAAGTGACCCGCCCACAACAAAAAAGACCAGAAAAGGAGCAGCAGAAATGCTAATCGTTATCGTTGTTCAACAGAACGTCAGATGATTAGAACCCGATAGATATTAGAATCCTGAAACCAATACTAAATCAATATCAGTAAAAACGATAACTTTGAGTCAAAAAGATCCTGCAAATAAAAAAAAAACAGAAGAGTAAACATCAGCTGACGTGTCACAGGAACGCATCACGCCACGCTTCGTTTTCACGGCACCCAATGATGTCACAACCCAGAGATCTGATTGGCTCTCATTCAGATGATGTCATAGATTCACCATCGCTGTCCTTCTGTTCACATGTGACTAACCGACGCACAACCACACAATGACACACACACTCACACACTGACGCACACACACACACACACTCACTGTGACCTCAGCTCCCCGACGGCCGGCGCTTTAACCTTTATCAATTAACCAACAGCACAAAGCGGAGTCCAAACCACACACACACACACACACCCACACACACACACACACATTCGTCACACATACAGGGACAATACAGTAACACATCAACAGGAACAACACACACAAACACAGGAGCAAACAGGCATTTATGAACACAACCACACACACACACACACTCTCTCTCACACACGCGTAACCTGATCCAGTGTGACAACTGATAGCTGTTTGTGCTTGCTAGACAGTTACACACACACACACACACACACACACACACACACACTGACATACCTCAGCCAGAAGGCAAAACAACTCACTGTGAATGTGAGTGTGTGTGTGTGTGTGTGTGTGTATGCATGCGTGCATGTGTGTGTGTTTAACAAACCACTGTGCTCCATTAAAAGAACTTAATGCTCCATGTAAAAGAATGCAAAACACCAAATTGATGAAAAGAGTGCATGCTGAGTGTGTGTAGACATTATACCGTGTGTGTGTGTGTGTGTGTGTGTGTGTGTGTGTGCGTGCGTGTGTGTATGCATGTGTGTGTGTAACCGTGACGCTTCAACAAACCCACAAAAGCAACTTGCTCCCCGTGTTCCAGAATACAACCTCCATCATCGGTAGGTGTGTGTATATGTGTGTGTGTGTGTGTGTGTGTGTGTGTGTGTGTGTGTGTGTGTGTGTGTGTGTG
>VXCM01004044.1:100429-124442 GCA_014773175.1 Lucifuga dentata
CTCTCTCTCTCTCTCTCTCTCTCTCTCTCTCTCTCTCTCTCTCTCCTGATCCCACCCACTGTGAGCATGGGAGCCACTTAATATTAGGGTATTATTAAAAAATAAAGTGTGTGTTTGTTTTTAGTGTGTGTGTGTGTGTGTTACTCATACATGTTTACATGAAGCGGATTTGTGTTGATATAATTAAAGGCTCATTCCGTAATTATAAAACTTTGTATTTATAAATCTGTTATGTGGACGTAGAAATGATAAACTACACACACACACACACACACACACACACACGGTTACCAAGAAGACAAAGTACGCAGAAGCCCAGCTAGAGTTTTTTTTTTTGTTTTTTTGTTTTTTTTTTGAGACTTTAATTTTTCTTTCTTTTCTCAGAGAAAAAGAAAGGATGGAAGCGAAAAAGAGCAAGGGCATTACAGCAACGAAAGAAAGAAAGAGAAAGAATAGATAAAGATGAGATGACAGGGATAAGGCAGGGAAGAAAAGAAAGAGGAGTGAATGGAGAGAGAGAGAGGGAGGGGGAGAGGGAGAGGGAGAGAGAGAGAGAGAGAGAGAGGCATCAGAGGAATGTCAATACGATGAGAGAGGAGTGTGTGTTTGACAACAATAACTCTCCAGCCGTGTTGTTCCATGTGCATGCACATGATTCATTATTACCCCTGACATATACCGCTGTGTGTGTGTGTGTGTGTGTGTGTGTGTGTGTGAGACAGAGAGATTGAGATGAAGACACAGGAAGAGAGAGAGAGAGAGATATGATAAAGACAAATAACATGAGACAGAAATACAGCTCTGAGTGTGCGTGTGTGTGTGTGTGTATGCGTGTGTGCATGCGTGTGTGTAGTTGAGAGAGAGAGAGGGGTGAGACACAAAGAGGTGAGATAGAGAAAGTGAGACAGAGTGATAAAGAGTCAAAAATAGCAGAAGAAATGGAAGAGAGAGGGAGTGTGTATGTNTGTGTGTGATCATCAGCCAGGTTGGAGGTCAGTTGCCAACAATCCAACGACTCCATGGCAACACTTTCAGACTGTTAATAATTACCATCACCTAAATCTATCTCACACACACACACACACACACACTTTGTCACAACTGAATGGACGAATGATACAAAATTAACCGAGCTCAAAGCGTGTAAGTAAATGCAGCATGCAGCTTTCCTGGTGTAAAGTTCCAGGATTTTCCAGGCTTAAATCACAGAACATTCCTGCGTCCTGTTTCTTTCTGCTGTTTTTCAGAAAGAAAAACAACAGAAAAACAGCAGTCAAACATGCAGGAATATTCCTAGAAATTCCCTTTCTCCTTCCCATGAAATCCACGACATTCCACATTTCAGCGATGGAGGAAAAAAGCGGAAAAGCATCAAGGAATCAGAAGCAAAAACAAAAAAAAGTGAGATGTTTTACTAATTCTGGCTAAAATGTAACTTTTCTTCTTATGTCAATCAAAAATAACGGAGAAAATGCATGCACCTGAATGCAACACGTGGCATTCCCACTGCAGTCCTGACGTCAAATTCCAGGACTTTTGCGTGATTTTCCACAGCTCCTCCACGCACGAAGAGTTTCACCACTAAACACGATTTTCTGCAACTCTGACACACAACAGTCAGTTAAGCGTTTTATTTTGAAAGGTCGAGCAGAGACGGGTCAGTAAACAGGAAACACACATACACATATACATACACACACACACACACACACACACACACACACAAAGTGATCATTACTGACCTTTGAACAGAAGACTTTGTAAAGTGTCTACACAAATACACATTAATACTGCCTTTCTACACACACACACACACACACACACACACACACACATCAAGCTCAGAGTCGATGAAGCGACAAAATATCACCAACAAACTAAAACTAATCAGCTTCAGGAATATGATCAATAATTAATAATTACTTCCTGTATTTTGGAGGTGAAACAAAAGTATGAAAGAAGACAGTCAGCACACACACACACACACACACTTTTCTATTATGAATAATAGGGGAATATTATATTACATTAATGCAGGCAGAATATTTTTCCCAGGAGAAATTTACAGGAAAATTCCTGTGTTAGCAAGTCGTCATGGTAACGATGGTGCAAAAAATACTATAAAAATAGTTTAAAATAGTGATTATAGGTATTTAAACCTGTGAGGATATTTTATAGGAATATTATAGATTAGCAGACACTCTAAATCCTACAAATTATGGGAATATTTTGGAATGATGACTGGAATACAGCAGTGATATGTAATCTAAGTCCATATTTTACGTCCCAAAAAGTAATTTTACGTAAATACATCAAACTTAAAAAATATTTGATCATATTAAAGGAGATTAATTAAAGAGAAGTAATAAATATGAAGATCAAAAGGCTAAAATGAATATTATAAATGTATGAATTCAATCTAACGTTAATAAAACAGATAATTTAGGAATATCAGACAAAAACAGCTTCAGAAACACGCGTGTTTTTTTATGTGACAATTATATGATAAAAACTTAATTTTAATACTTAATGATTAAAGGAATATTATCAGAAAATATCAGCAGGGTAGAAAGTGATATTCTAAAGAGATTCAGACCGGAAAACCAGCAAAACATCAAAGGCGGCAGAAAGTTTGATATCAGACATTAAAGCATCTATAAGAGACATAAAGGAAATATTATAAACATTTATAAAGTCTAAACATTTAATATTAAATTATCTGAAGTCTTATAAAGTCACTTTTCTGTCCTGACAACTTTCCGTAAATGCACCAACAATAAACTTAAAGCCTCAAATCAGACATTTTAAAGCTTTTTATGGTGAAGTGGAAGGAACGCGTGGGTCTGCGTGGTCTTACCTGGCGCTGGTGCAGTCCTGGTACAGCGTCTCAAAGTCTTTCCTGGAGATCAGCTTGCAGCGGTTCACGCCGGGCTGGATGGCGCCGAGCCCACGCAGGACACGCACCTGCTCCACGGTGCAGACCACCGGGCTGATGTCCAGCCGCTTCAGCTTGGTGTAGACGGTGTGCAGCCCGCCGACCAGGTGCTTCAGGAAGAGGTCGAACACCTGCGGCAGGCAGATAAGCTCCTGGCCGTCCACGCTGAAGCTGGCCACCTTCACGCCGTGGACCTCCACCAGCTTACACTCGCTGCTCAGACCCGGGCTCGTGGAAGTTTGAGTCAAGCCGGGAGAACCGGAGGTCAGACCGGCCGCGTTCAGCGAGCCCAGCCCGCCCAGCGCCCCGGACACCAGCGAGGCGGTGCCGCCGTTACCCAAGCCGGCCAGAGCGCCGCCCGGCCCGGGCAGGAAGGCGCTGAGCATGCTGCTGGTGAGACGCGGAGACGGAGAGTGGGAGTGGGAGTTAGTGTGAGCCGGGCTGGACGTGCCGGTGGCGGCTCCGGAGGTGTGGAGAGAGTCTGGGACCGGGCGGTACAGCGCAGCCGGAGCCGGAGCGCCGGAGCCCGGGGAGAGGAGCGGAGGCGAGCCGGGGAGCGACATGGAGCTGCTGGAAGAAGAAGTGAAGAGGTCGCACTCTCTCCTTCTCTCACTCCTTCTCTCACTCCTCTCCTCTTTCACACACTCTCTCCGTTCCTCTCCACTTATGCGTCTTTCCTCCTTCTCTTCCTCTCTCTCTCTCCTCTTCCTCTCTCACTTTTCTGGCCTTTTCCTCCGCACTCCTCTTCCTCTTTTTCCGGGTTCAGCTCTCCGTGNTCTCTCACTTTTCTGGCCTTTTCCTCCGCACTCCTCTTCCTCTTTTTCCGGGTTCAGCTCTCCGTGTCGTTATCCGCGCGTGGAAGTGGACTGTCCGGTCTGTGAGTAAAACAGACTGGATTAGACTCCAGGTCAGCCCTCGCCCTGGCCCCGCCCCCCGCACGCCTGACTGACAGCTGGCTGGACCAATCAGAGGAGACTCCCTGCAGGACAGAGGAAGTGATTGGGCAAAAATACAGGGGAGGACTTTTTCCAACCGGTTGAGTGTGTGTGTGTGTGTGTCTGTGTGTGTGTGTGNCAGGGGAGGACTTTTTCCAACCGGTTGAGTGTGTGTGTGTGTGTGTCTGTGTGTGTGTGTGTCTGTGTGTGTGTGTGTGTAGATTATCTCTTTCTTTTATAAACTTTCTCACGAGTTGCTTTATTCAATAACGGAAGTTTTTATTTATTTTTTATTTTTTTGGTTGAGCTCCCCCCTGTGTGTGTGCGTGCGTGTGTGTGTGTGTATCTGTATGTGTGTGCGTGCGTGCGTGTGTGTGTTTGTGTGTGTGTGTGTGTGTGTGTGTGTGTGTATGTCCAGTGGCTCACATGCGGGCTCTGGTG
This sequence comes from Lucifuga dentata, assembly GCA_014773175.1. Lineage (NCBI taxonomy): Eukaryota > Metazoa > Chordata > Actinopteri > Ophidiiformes > Bythitidae > Lucifuga > Lucifuga dentata. The sequence continues at coordinate 104,741 of VXCM01004044.1, forward strand.
GTGACATTAATACATTCACACACTAACTGCTGAAAAAGAGCGTGTAAGCAAAGAGAAAGAAAGGTAAAAGGAAGAATGATGAAAGGAGGGAAGGAAGGAGGAGACGAAGGAAGCATGAAAAGACTGAAAGAAGATATGAGAGGAGGAATAATAACAATGAAAGGAGAGAAGGAAGAATGAAGGAAAGGAAAGCTGGCGCTAGAATAAACTAAAGGATGAAATAGAAAGAAGGAGGGAAGGATAGAAGGATGGTTGAAGTGAGGAAAGGAATGGAGGATGAAAGGAAGGACAGAGCGGAAAAGAGGAGGAAATGAGTTGAGGAGATAACCTTAATTATGAAAGAAAAGAAGAAAGGGATTAACAGAAAAAATGAGAAAAGAATAAGAAAAGATCATCATAAAAGAATTAACCGTGTGTGTGTGTGTGTGTGTGTGTGTGTGTGTGTGTGTAAAAACAGTGAAATGGGATTGAGTGGTGTGGATTACTGACGGATAGAGTTTAATAATCCCATGTAATCTTATTATACACGAGAGAGAGAGAGAGAGAGAGAGAGAGAGAGAGAGAGAAAAGAAAGAGAGACAGAGAGAAAGAAAGAAAGAACAACAGAGGAATAAGAGGAAAAGAGTGAGAGTGAAAGAAGGAAGAATAAGACAAAAGAGAAGAGGAAAACAGTGAGATATGATGGATGGAGAGAAAGACAAGTGAAGAAGAAAGAAAGAAAGAAAGAAAGAAAGAAAGAAAGAAAGAAAGAAAAACAAGAGGACATCAGAAAGANAAGAAAGAAAGAAAGAAAGAAAGAAAGAAAGAAAGAAAGAAAGAAAAACAAGAGGACATCAGAAAGAGGAGAATGATGAAGAGATAAAGACGGAGTGAGAGACACGAGCGCAATAATTTCTCTCTCAGGGCTAATAACGATCAACCTGAAGCTGGACGAAAGAGAGAGAGAGAGAGAGAGAGAGAGAGAGAGGGAGGGATGAGGTCTTGGTGGAGGTGAATCTCTCTCTGTGGGGATATAACGACCGATATGAACTTGGAGGTGGACTTTGGGATGGAGAGAGCGAGAGGAGTGGACAGAGTAAGAAAGAGACGAATATGGAGAGAGAGGAAAGATGATGAGAGAGAGAGAGAGAGAGAGAGGGAGGGAAAGGTGAGTGAAAAGAGGGAGGACAGAGAGAGAGAGAAAGAGAGGACGAAAGTGGAAAAACTTGTCTGCAAAAAGCTCTTCATCCCCTGAGAGAGACCAAAAAAGTAAAGTGTCTTTTTTAGTTTACACACACACACACACACACACACACACACACACACACACACACACACACTCCATTTAATACTTGGTCCTGTCATCGTATTTGACGGCTTTAATTTGTCGAATATTTTGCGGATTAATAATATTTTTGAATCACTTCCTGTTTGACTTTAACGAGTTTCACTTCATACTTTTTTCCTGGGACACGTCTGACCAATCAAAGAGTGGCTTGCTGGTATCCAACATGGCGGCTGGTCTGACGTCCAAACTGGATCATGCTTCCACAGAAACAAGTGACGTTCCCGTGTTTTCCCTCGTGCTGGAGCGTGATGAAAGCGTGATTCCGTGCAGCGGCTAAAGCGGGAAAAGAGGAGCGAGATAGTGACATAAAACTCCAGCGTGGCGTTCCCGATAACAGGAAGAAGATCCTGCAGGAACGTCTCTTTATCATGCACTTTTCTCGTCAAAACCACGAGCAACAGCAAGGAGACGAGATAACACCATTTATCAACCAGCGGAAACGCCACAGCGGCGGCGGCGGGACGAGGCTCGTTTCAGCAACGTTACCTGGATTTAATAAAGACGTCNCGCCACAGCGGCGGCGGCGGGACGAGGCTCGTTTCAGCAACGTTACCTGGATTTAATAAAGACGTCAAGACTTTCACCTGAAGCCACATCTGTCTGCAGCGTAAACACATTTCTACTTTTTACTGAGGGAAGGAAGGAAGGAAGGGAGGAAGGAAGGGAGNAGGGAGGGAGGGAGGGAGGAAAGGATGTTAGAAGGGAGGATGGATGAGTAAATTGTTAGAAAAAAGCATTTAAGGTTATTTGGATGAAAAGAAGGTATAAATAAAGGTAGAAAAGAAGTGAGGCAGGAAGGAAAGATGGAGAAAAAGAGGATAAAATTTAAATGACGTGGTGAAAATCAGGAAATTTAGTCAAATTTTACATGAAAAAACCTGTAAAACAAACAAACACGGATGATACAAACAAACACGGATGATACACAGTAAAATAAACAGACTCACCTGGTCTCAGGTAAACATGTCTGAGCCCTGATTGGCTGTTTAAAGTCTTCATGTATCAGCTTAAAAAAACACTTTCATTCAAATATTCAGCAGAATATGACCTTGTTGTTTACCTTCACACACACACACACACACACACACACACACACAAACACAAAGACACACACAAACACACACAAAGACACACACACAAACACACACACAAAGACACACACACACACACAAAGACACACACAAACACACACTTACATACACACACACTGTGTACAGTATATGGATCAAAGAGCTGCTGAACAGATGCGAGAAAGAGAGAGAGAGAGAGAGAGAGAGAGAGAGAGAGCGTGTTGGACTTACGTGACATTGTTCTGTCATATTTTTATAATTTTCTTTTTTTATTTCACTTTGGGACAAAAACATGAATGAGAAGGAGCCGCAGGCCCTGAGTGTGTGTGTGTGTGTGTGTCTTTCCAAACTCTTGCCTCACACACTCATAAACTTCAATGCTCGCTTAAAGAACCCCTGTACACCTGCATCACACACTCTGCCTTTCACACACACAGCTTATGTGTGTCTGTGTGTGTGTGTGTGTGTGTGTGTGTGTGTGTGTGTGTGTGAGTGTCACCAGAGGCCGTCCACGTTTATTTAGCTTTTATTTATACAAGCTTAAAGTCAAACCATCCATCTCACACACAATAGCCCAGAGCCTTAATTAGTGTGTGTGTTTGTGTGTGTGTGCGTATGTGTGTGCATGTGTGTGCGTGTGTGCGTGTGCAGATAACACAGTGTTCATAGTAGTAAATTTGTGTTTCTCATCTTTAAGAAGTTGATGATGGAGAGCGTGTGGACAGAAGATGACACGCCGCCAATATGTGTGCATGTGTTCGTGTGCGTGTGTGTACGTGTGTGCGCGTGTGTGTTTTCCCATCATCCTCGGCACCTCCAGCTATGATGTTGACGACAGCGGCTGAAGTTGTTCTTTAATAATCTAATTCAACAACAGAATTATAAGTGTCAGACTGTGAAGCAACACGCTGACAGCTACAACACACACACACACACACACACACACACACACACACGCTGCGATCAGCTACAAGGCTTTTAATGATCATTGACTGAATTAAAGCTGAATATTTCATGGAAGTTTCCTGATCAGATAAAAATGTTTCGTCGATACAGATGAAACGTGATAAACGGCGAAAATAAGGAACGTCCCTGAGAGCGGAAATCCCCGACGAGGATCAGGAAGAGGTGACGAGTCATATTTGAAAACAGGAAGTAGAGTAAAAGTTTATATTTTTATTTATTAATCATCAATAAGTGGCTCGTGATGCAGATCCGTACAGAAATACAGTTTAAAAAAAGAAATTTCAAAACAACTTCACTAATGTTTCAGCACTTCCTATCACAATGGAACTCTTATTTTGAAGGGCTTACTGCAGCAAACGTGTGTGTGTGTGTGGAGAATAATTTAATAATTTCCGCTGATTATTTATTAGGGGAGTTTATTTGATCGCCGTATCACCTCTGATAAGGTGGGAGGTTACGGAGACGTTTGATCGTTTTAAGCAGCAGAAGTTTGTGAACCATTTTTTGCTGAACATTAAAAATAAACTGTCCTTGCTCTGCTTTGAACACACACACACACACACACACACACACACACACACTAAGATGACTTTCACAGAGGTAACTTCACTTCCTGACTGCCTGCTGTTTTCTGGGTTGCAGTTTGTAAAGTTAATATATTACAGATATATTAGCCGTGTGCTAATTTGACGACTTTCAAATATTCTTAAAAAATAAAAACTTTGCACAAACGGAGTGAAAGTGAATAAAAAAGTGTCTCCGTGTTTTTCTTCAACAACAAAGCTTTATATTAACTTTACATTAGCATGCTAACAGGCTCAACAAGTCAGTTAGCATTTACGCTTGATAGCCAGTTTGCTAACGTAGCTCACTGAAAGCAGCAACACAAAGCAACATGTTAGCTAACAGGCTAGCATAGCTAATGCCACATTCCATAGTGAGAAGTCAGAATTTCCCAGTTGAAAATTCTGCTATTTGACAGAAAGCCAATAAATACTATAAAATAAATCAATAAATAAAATAAATCAATAAATAAATACTATAAAATAACTCCAGTAATAAAAATAAACTTTATTTCATAAAGTTGGTACATTTATCTATATTTAGCTAACGAGCAACATAGACAACATATTCTGACATCAGCTGCATACATAACACGTTTATTTTATTTATACATGTTTTTGTTTCGACAAAAACATGTTATTTGGCTGTTATGTGATTATTTCACAGATTTCTTCACGGAGCCGCCATGATGTCGGGATTTTAAATTTGGTCGGAGTTCCGACTTCAGGTAACGTCCCGACACTTTTTTTAAAAGTAGGAAGTCGGAAAATTTCGGTTTCCCAGTTGTCTGGAACGCAGCATAAGTCTTGGTATGCGCTTAGCATGTGCTTAGCATGAACAACGACGGCTCCGAAACACAGGTGACCGACTTAACTGACACGAGTCTTGTGATGTCAAAGTCACGTTTTTGCTCCGTGTTTTTCCCAAACACGGATTCTCAGCAATGAAGTCAAACTGCTGCTTTAAAACACGTTCAGTCACCGTGACACATGGCCTGTAGGGGGCGGTACACACACGTTACACACGCTACACACATGTTACACATACTACACACAGTATACACACGTTACACATGCTACACACACGTTACACACACTACACACACGCTACATACGCTACACATACACACATACTATACACGTTACACACGCTACACACACATTACACACACGCTACACACACGTAACACACGCTACACACATTACACACACACTCCACACGTTACACATGCTACACACGTTACACACACGCGGCACACACACTATACACACGCTACACAAGTGTTACACATGTTATACACATGCTACACAGACATTACACACATGCGACACACACATTACACATGCTACACACACGCTACACACACGTTACACAAATGCTACACACATTACACACATGCCATAAACACATTACACACATGCTACACACGTTACATACACGCTACACACGCTACACACGTTACACACACTGCACACACATTACACATGCTACACACACTTTACACACACATGCTACACACATTACACACGCTACACATGCTACATGTTACACAGTGCAGCCTGAGGTTGTGCAGCGTAGCGTGTTCTTGGCGTGTAACAGCAGCATAAAGGCCGAGCTCATTCAGAAATCCACTTCTTTCCTTTTCCCTCTGTCCCTCTGTCCTCCACCTCTCCTTCCCTCTCTGCCCTTCATCCCCCCTTCCCTTTATCACTCCGCTCATAAAAGCTGCTCATCCAGAAAGAACAGAGTTTAGAGGAGGAACGGATGAGTGCGAGAGAGTTTAAGGAGAGAAAAATGAAGGATGGAGGGATGGAGAGAAAGGAGGAGAGGACAGGGAGGAGAGGGACAAAATGGAGGAGAGGGAGAGAGAAGAGAAAGAGGGAAGATGGGAGGATGAAAAACAAGGAAGAAAGAAGAAAACCAACGATACAAAGGAAAAGACAAAGGAAGAGAAAAGGAAGTTAAAAGAAGGGAAGGAGAAAGAGATAAATCAAGAGATAGACCGAAGAAAGAGGGATTAAAAGAGAGAGAGAACAGAGGTCTGAAGGTGACTAGTCATTGTCCTAATTCCTCTTTTAAAACAGATAAAGAGGCCAAAAACACAACTCTCTCTCTCCCTCTCTCTCTCTCCCTCTCTCCTTCCATCTTTACCAAAAAAAGNACTCTCTCTCTCCCTCTCTCTCTCTCCCTCTCTCTCTCTCCCTCTCTCCTTCCATCTTTACCAAAAAAAGCTAAAAACATCATTGCTCTCTGTCTGCTTATCTAGCTCTCTCTCTCTCTTTTTATGTTTCACTCTTTCTCTTTTTTTGCATTTGCCATCCTTTCATCCTCTCTCTCTCTCTCTCTCTCTCTCTCTCTCTCTCTCCCTCTGTTCCTGTCGTCTTTGCCACCAGCGATGTCTTCAAACTCTGATTGATGATGGTTGCCGACGGTTACCGTTGTGTCCTGCTTTCTGTTTTTACCAAAATACTTTTCTCTCTCTCTCTCTCTCTCTCTCTTTTCTCCCCCCAAAACTTTTCAGCATTTTTAAGCTNTTTTCTCTCTCTCTCTCTCTCTCTCTCTTTTCTCCCCCCAAAACTTTTCAGCATTTTTAAGCTGCCTCTGTGAAAGTCAACCAAACCCCTGCTGGGTCGAGTGTGCGTGTGTGTGTGTGTGTGTGTGTGTGTGTGTGTGTGTTAAATACGGTCATGAAGGCTTTTAGGTTTTTGTTTTATCAAAATATCGCCTTTCACACGTCGGGAATCTCTCCTCGAACGTTCCCTTGTTTCCTGCCAAATAACCAGGAAGCATTTTGGTGTCGGACCTGAACTTCCTGTACCATGTTTGGCTGCTACAGGTACAAATTAGCTTAGTGACTCAGAACGAAACCCGCTCTGCGCTGCTGGACATGCCATGTGTCACGGTTCAGGGTCTGATGAGCGGATTAAAGGACCATACCAGTGGTTTTGCATGTTTGACCCCAATACTTACTTAATTTAACTGGTCAAACACGGAGCTATGTAATAGAAAACGTAAGCCTCCGCCAGAGAATATAGTCCCAGGAGAAGATGGCTTTTATAGAGAAATTAAAAACGACCGTCATGTCTACAGTCAGACGTAAACGTCAGCAGGTGTGTTTCACCTGAACATTTGATTTTGAAAGGTTAGGAGATTTGGCAAAATCAAACGAAAACTACAACTCTGTTTCATGTTTGGAAAAACACACAGCAGAAACGTAACATGTATGTGGGAAGAATCTATTAGGCTCAAACATGCAAAACTACCAGTATGGTCCTTTAAGCTTGTTTTTGTACACAGTGAAACAGCGACATAGACAGATAGATAGATAGATAGATAGATAGATAGATAGATAGATAGATAGATAGATGATGGATGGATGGATGGATGGATGGATAGATGGATAGATAGATAGATAGATAGATAGATAGATAGATAGACAGACAGACAGACAGACAGACAGACGATAGATAGATAGATAGACAGAAAGACAGACAGACAGACAGATGATAGATAGATAGACAGACAGACAGACAGACAGACAGATAGATAGATAGATAGATAGATAGATAGATAGATAGATAGATAGATAGAGCGGTCGGTTGGTTAAATGAAGAGTTTTATTAAATGTGTTTTTTAATGTTTATTTCATTATTAACATATAATCAGTGTCATCAATCACAGTGACAGCACCTATTGTCAGCCTGGCTGTCACACCGCTCCCTCTGTGCGTGCGTGTGTGTGTGTGTGTGTGTAGGAGAGAGGGAGGGAGAGAGAGAGAGAGACAGAGAGAGAAAGGAGAGAGGGGTGCGTGTGCGTACATTTGACTCTATTTCATCTAGGTGTGTAAAATCAATAGTCCTCGTCTTAGGACGAAGGACAGAGGGTGTAGCGCAAGGAGACAAGGAAGGAAGGATGGAAGGAAGTGGGAAAGGAAGGACTACAAGACAAGCAGGGAGAGGATGAGTGGAGAAAGCAAAGATGAGAGGGAAAGATGACGAGAGAAGGGCACAAGGAAAAGGACGATGAAGGAAGGGAGGATAGAAGCAAGGAGCCAAAGAAGGGAAGATGGAAGGAAGTGAGAAAGGAGGCAAAGGAAGAACAGATGGAAGGAAAGAAGGGAAAAGAGTGGAAACGGAAAGATGAAAGTGAAAAGAACGGGAGGAGAGTTGGAAGGTAGGAGGGAAGGGAGGATGATAGGACTGATGAAGGATGGAAGAGACGCTGCCTTCATGTGCTTTCAGAAAAATTGTAATTACAAGTTGTGTGCACACAAACAGCCAAAAGAAGTCAAACAGACCAGTCAGGAAACTTAAATGTGTGATGTTTTAAAACAGCCAATAGAAATGGGCTCAGGAGTTGAGGGTTGTTGGTTCAAATCCCAGCTGGGAAAAACTTAAAAGGTATACGTCATCAAAGGAAAGAAACGTGAACCTCTGAGGTGTCAGCAGCTCAAAGCGTACCTGTTCAGCCTGAGTGTTTGATTAAAATACCCAGCTTCTTTCAAAGTGCCCTTGAGCAAAGCACAAATAAATCAAAACCAGTCGTTTCCTGTTTGGGCTCCCCAGGTGGCGCTGCTGCTGCTGCGCTTTTCATTTCGCTGCCAGGAAACAAAAATCAATGGGGACGGGACCGTGGCACAGGAAGAGTGAAAGCATTTGGAAAAGGGTTCGGATTTTAAATTTGACTCGGAAAACTTTATTGATCTGAGTGCCAAACGGAATTACGGAAACAGAGCTGNGATTTTAAATTTGACTCGGAAAACTTTATTGATCTGAGTGCCAAACGGAATTACGGAAACAGAGCTTTGAAGAGAAGTTTACTGTCGCTATGGAGACGGCCTATAATCCATCATATCTGGGAATCAAATTAACATATATTTACACACACACACACACACACACACACACGCACATAAATGCAAACTCTCACATAATTTCTCTCTCTCTCTCACACACACACACACACACACACACGGAGGCCAAATCATTAGTCATAGGTTAATTAGTGTTATAATTAATAACCCAGCAGACATTGTGTGTGTATGTGTTTGTGTGTGTGTGTGTGTGTGTGTGTGTGTGTGTGTGTAGGGGGGGATGTATGTGTAACGAGGGGTCGGGAGTTAAATCATATTAATTTCAACATTGATTAAGCAATAAAAAAGACTTTTAACTAGCGGGGTGTATATCACTTCACCACACACGCATCACAATTTAAATCTATGTATTAATTAAAACGTGTGTGTGTGCATACGTGTGTGCGTGTGAGCCTCCGAGCACGATGTTGAGGTTTCTGGAGCGGGAAAAGGATCAACACTCTTTACAGAGATAAAAAGAGAGAGAGAGAGAGAGAGAGAGAGAGAGAGAGATTTGAAGGGAAGCGATACCAAACATGGATGAAATTCAGAGAAAACGTGTAGAAAAAAGAGGAGAAGAAGAATAAGAGGGTAGTGGGATCGAGGGAATGTGTGAGAGGTACAGATAAAATGAAAGAGAGATGGAGGAGGAGGAGGAGGAGGAGAGACTGCTGTGATTGGATAAGCGCCACTGCCTCTTTGAAATTGCGATGGCCTCAGATACACGTTTAAACGTATAGCGTAACTTTCCTTGCTGAGATAACGGCTTCGTTAGCCAAACTTTGCTGACTTGAAAGCGCCGTGCTTTAATTTCCCACTCAGGCTTCTGGTGATTGATCTGCTTTGATGGCGTTTGAGGCTGTCGAATGTAAAAGAGAGGAGGGAAGTGACAGATTTATAACGCCAAAACCTGGCCAGGTTCACGTGGCGACGGAGTCCGGCCCAGGATGCAGCAAAGGTAGAGAATAATTGAGTCCTAACGGCTGCTGAAGGGCCGGCTGAGTTATTGGCTGCATGACGCCGCCAAGAGCGCTCAGACCGCCGCAAGGCCGGGCTGAAGGTAAACCCAGTAAAACATGTTGGAAGGTTAACCTGCACCAGGTGAGATTTCTGTTTAAAATACACCTCCGTCTATCAGCCACCACAAAGTAAAGTTCCTGTCAGCACCAGCAGCACAGCATTTAGCTGCACAGAAACACGCAAAAAATGCAACAAAACTCCAACAACAAACGCTGCAGCATGCTAACATTTAACCATCACAATGTCTATTGATTTTATATCTAAAGCTAATCAAATGCTAACTAATCAATAGTCATTTTATTGATTTTCACATTTTAATTGAATGCAGTGTGTGTGTATGGGTGGTGTGTGTGTGTACGGGTGTGGTATGTGTGTGTGTGTGTGTGTGTGTGTGTGTGTGTTAACCTAAACAGTATAGTTAATATGTTGTTCTCATACTCTATTAGCCACCGTTGACAGCTGATGATTGATCTTCTCATCATTCCTCCCTACAACACCCTGCGGTGTGCGTGTGTTTGGTGTGTGTGTGTGTGTGTGTGTGTGTGTGACAAACTGACAGAGACGTGCAGTTGTGTGTAAACCCAATTTCATGAGCGTTTGTGAATGAGACGTGTTATTTGCGTGTGTGTTAGCTCATGTTGTGTACTTGCTTGTTAATCAATAATCCATGAGGCTGCTCTTTATGTCTGTAGATGTGACAGTGACACAGTTAGCATTAGCATTAGCGTTAGCATCACTTACACTAGCATGAAAAAGTTTAGAATCACCCAGAAGTTTTCATGTTTTTGATAAAAACTGATGCTTTTATTCATTATTTTATTTATTCATTATTCTTCAACTTCAAGGACCCTTCAAACTTTTTAATGGACTCCTCAAGACCCCCCAGAACCTGTACAGTTTCTTCTAGAACATTCTCAGGGATCCTTTAAAATTCATCAAGGACTCCTACAATCTTCTAAATGACTCCTAGAACCTTCTCATATGCTGTTAGAATCTCGTCAATGATCCCTAGAACCTTCTCAAGGTCCCAAGAACCATCTCAGTGGTTCATCAAGCACCCCTAGAACCTTCTCTCAAGGACACCCAGAACCTTCTCAATAACTATTAGAATCTCCTCAAAGACCCTTTAAACATTTTAACAGACCCCCAGAGTCTTCTCAGGAACCCCCACAACCTACTCAGACCCCCAGAACCTTCTCATATACGTCTAGAATGTCTTCACAGATCTCTATAACCTCTTCAAGGTCCTACAGAACCTCCCACTGACCCATAAAACATTCTCAATGATCCCTTCTTCAAGGACACTGAGCTTCAAGGACACCTAAATGTTCTAAATGAGTCCTAGAACCTTGTCATATACCATTAGAATATCTTCAACGATCCCCAGAACATTCTCAAGGTCCCTAAGAACCCACCTAGTGATCTCTGCAATCTCATCAAGGACCTCTAAAACCTTCTAAATGACTCCCAGAACCTTCTTATATACCTCTAGAATGTCTTCACAGATCTCTAGAAGATCTTCAAGGTCCTAAAGAACCCTCCACGACCCACAAAACATTCTCAGTAATCCTTTGAAACTCATCAAGGACCCCTAAATGTTCTAAATGAATCCTAGAACCTTCTCATATACCATTAAAATGTCTTCAATGATCCCCAGAACCTTCTCAGAAACTCAAGGTCCCCAAGAACCCACCTCAGTGATCTCTGCAATCTCATCAAGGACCTCTAAAACCTTCTAAATACTCCCAGAACCTTCTCATATACCTCTAGAATGTCTTCACAGATCTCTAGAACCCCTTCAAGGTCCTAAAGAACCCTCCACTGACCCATAAAACATTCTCAGTGGGTTCTAGAATCTCATCAAGCACGCCCCGACCTTAGAAATGACCATTAAGTCTGGTTTCTGCTTAACGTGGATGAGGACGCGATAGTACGTGCGTTGAAATTGTGATGTAATTGTGACTAAAAGCCGTCCATTTGAAGATCGATCACTTTGTCGTGCACCACTCTATGTTTGAAACAACATGGATGGCATTTTTTTGAGGTTAAGTACACCTTCATCGACGATTACCCAAGCAAAGACAAGAGCAGCAATGTCCTAGAGCGCCACCGAAAGTCCCCGAATTAAAGTGCATGGTCATCAGCATCAAAGCGTGAGGTTCCATGTGTGCATTGCATTCGTTTAAACATAACCTAGGCTTCAGAATCGCCTCTAAGACCATCAGACATTCTGATAGACCCTCTAGAACCTTCTCAAGGCCCCTCAGAACCTGCTAGAACGTCTCAATGATCCATGGAAACTCAAAAGACCCTTACAGTTTTCAAGGACCCCTCAGACATTTTCACCCACGGACCCACAGACTCCAGATTTCCAGAGAGATGTATCTGCTTTTTGATTGGCTGATGATAGAGTTCTAGTTTTTGGCCTATCAGCATCTAGTGGCCAGTTTTGGTACTGCATCCTCAAACACCTCCATATTTATCTTTTGGTGAAACTTTCACTTATTTTATGAAGTATTTTGTTAAATATCTGATTATTTTCTTTAAATTACACAACATACACTATTAGTGTGCGTGTGTGTGTGTGTGTGTGTGTGTGTGTTTATGTGTGTATTAATGGAATAATCACATTAAAAAAAGAAGAATCATTAAAGTGAAAATACTATTGACTCAACAACAAGAAACTACAGAAACACTCCTTACTTTGACCTCCTTAATGATCCATTAAGTCATGGTGTGTGTGCGTGTGTGTGTGTGTATGTGTGTGTGTGTGTGTGTGTGTGACTGACCTTTCCCCAGCGTTAGCCAGTCTGAGCCATCACAGGAGGTATTAATGGACTAATCACATTAAACAGAGAATCATTAATCATCTCCCCTCAGCGCTGTCACTGCCACGCAACGCCTAATCAACTCTATTGTTTACACACACACACACACACACACACACACACACACACGCACACAAGCTGGCATGAGCCTGGCATAAACACACGGATGCATGTACACATACAGTCAGGCTACACAGCTACACACACATTCACAAAAACACACACACAGGGCAGGGGTGTGAGCATCCATGTGTACAGGACACACACAAACACACACACGTACACACACACACACACCTCAAAATTACTTAAAAACAAGACAAAGTCGTTCTCTTCCTTTTTCTCTTTTTTATATTCTGTTCATTGCTCTCTCTCTACCTCCTCTTTCCTGCTTTTTCTTCTTCCCTCTTTTCATCTTTCTGTTCATCTCCCTTTTTTCTTTTCATTGTCCATTTTTCTCTGATCAGCTTTCTTTTTCTCCGTTTTCTCTTTTATTGTTATTCATCACTCGCTTTGCATCACCATTTTTGTCAATCCATTCTTTTTTGAGTATTTCTCTCTATGGCTCTTGAGAATCTCTCCCTCTCATTCTCTATCACTCACTTTCTTTATCACTCCATCAAAATCTCTCCATCTCCATCTTTGTTTTTTCACTCTCTCTCTCTCCTTTCATCTTTCATCGTCTTTACTCTCCGTGTTCTGCTGATTCAGCAGCAGTGTCATTAAGATGTCTGTAAGAGGCAGAAAACACATACACACACACACACTCACGCATGCATGCACAAACACACACACACACACATACACACACACACACATTTGCATCTTAAATAAATAATCCCAGACAGCAGAAAGTGACACGATGCTGATCGAAGCGAAACACGTCAAAGTTCTTTGATTTGTTTTCATTTCAATAAAAAATTAAATTTTATTCCTCATAATTATAAGATTTTGCATTTATAAATATTATTTTTATTTCCTCCATCTTTCCCTCATTTCTGTCGTTTCTCCGCCCTTCTTTCATTTCTTACATTTCTCATTTGTGCCAAAAGGTGCAGCAAGTCGATGATTCCAGTGAAGGAATTCCCTTCTTCCTTTCTTTTATCCATGTCTAATCACACACACACACACACACACACACACACCTCTTTTATCCAAAAACAATCCTGATGGAAAATGNCACACACACACACACACACACACACACACCTCTTTTATCCAAAAACAATCCTGATGGAAAATGACACACACACCTGCCTTTTCAAGTGCAGGCCAGCAAAACGCCTCACACACACACACACACACACACACACACACACAGCTGCTGCAGTTCAGTGGAGTGACAGAGCGAAACAGACAGAGAGGCAGATGGGAGAGAGAGAGAGAGAGAGAAGACAAGTCGAGAAGGAAAGACTAAAAGTACTCAGATTACTCTTCTTCATGTAATCAGTTATTCGTTACTTCCTCTTCCTTAGCTGTGTGTGGGTAGATGGTTGTCACACTGTTTGAGGTGGTTGCTAGGTGGTTGCCATGTATTCAGAATTGTTGGTAGGTAGTTGCTGTGGTGTTCAGAGTGGTTGCTAGGGTGTGTAAAGTTGACTATGGTGGTCCTGGTGGTTGTTATGTTATTATCAGTGGTTTCTAGAGTGTTTGTAGTTGATTGCTATGGTGTTCTGACTGTTTGCTACGGCAGGTTTGATGTTGAATTCTTTGGTGGTTTTGGTGGTGCTGTGGTATTATAGGTGGTTGCTAGGTGTTTGTAGTTGATTGCTATGGTGTTCTGAGCCTTTGCTAGGATGTTGTGGTTGCTACAGTGTTGTAGTTGCTATTATATCATTGGTGGTTGCTAGGATGTTTGTAGTTGGTTGCTGTGCTATTCTGACTGTTTGCTATGGCATTTGCTGTTGAATTCTTTGGTGGTTGTTATGGTATTATCGGTGGTTGCTAGGGTGTTTGTAGTTGATTGCTATGGTGCTATGACTGTTTGATAGGATGTTGTAGTTGCTAGGGTGTTTTCGTTGCTATGATATCATTGGTGGTTGCTAGGATGTTTGTAGTTGGTTGCTATGGTGTTCTTACTAATGCTACGGTGTTTGATGTTGAATTCTTTGGTGGTTGCTCTGGTATTATAGGTGGTTGCTAGGATATTTGTAGTTGGTTGTCATGCTGTTCTGTTTGCTATGGTGTTTGACATTGAATTCTTTGGTGGTTGCTATGGTAATTATAGGTGGCTGCCATGGTGTTTGTTGGTGGTTGCTCGGTTGTTGTTAGTGGTTGGTAAAGTGGTTTGTAGAATGATAGTTGTGGCTCTGGAGTGACAATGATTTTCACAAGATTTGCAAAACCAAAAGGCAGAGCACACAGAAGAAGAAGAAGAAGAAGAAGAAGAAGAAGAAGAAATTATAATCAGTGGGTATTACATTGCAAACATGAAGACAGATCAAACACAGGATACAATAAAAAATAAGGTAAGAAAGAAAGAAAGAAAGAAAGAAAGAAGAGTGTATTAAGAGCAGAAAATGTCTCATTTATGAGATCAGAGACAGAAAGTTAACCAAGTGGAAAATACCATGTAGAAAACTATGATTAAACCCTTCCACTGTAATAATGAGATCTATTCCAATCCCTTTAACACACATGCACACACACACACGCACACACACACATGACTTGAAGCTTCAATCCAGGATAAATATGAGGTCAAGTCAGATCATTTTAAGACATGCAATTTCACTCTGTGTGTTAATCACTTTATGTTGTGTGTGTTGTGTGTGTGTGTGTGTGTTGCGCACCTTACTAGATTTTTTATTTCCCTTTTCATTCTTGGAAAAAAATGGCATTTTGCTGTTTTGCAGGAATGTTGTTTGATATGTTTCAATAAAGGAGGACGGTGAGAGCCAAAAGACTCAACTAGGTCGTGTATTTGTAGGGTGGGATCGAAACGAAAAGACACGCAAAGCTCTGAAGAACTTTAGAGTCAGGTTATAATTCTCGCCATGATGACTCTTTCACACTCTTTTGATTTAGCATTAATATTAAAAAATATACTTAGAGACTTTTTAAAGAAAGTGAGAAAACATTTACGCTCTATGAGAAACCAAAAGGTTGCAGGTTTATCCGATCCCGTCCATCCGGTGTGGTCAGAGACCTGATCGGACTTCACCTCACCTGGAAAACTGCAACACAACATAGATGCGCCTGGGGGAGTCAAAAAGTTAGAAATGTTATCGAACGCAGATTCTTCCCAGTGTGATTTGTGGAAATTGGCTGTATTCCGACAGGCGTGTTGGCGGAAGCGTTCTGCTGCTTAAACGTCTCATTTCCTCAGTTTGAAATTGCCTTTTTCATTCCTCTAACGGGTTTATAACTCGTGCAGACCAGGCTTTGCTGCCTTTTGTTTCTGGGTTTTGGGATTCCTTCACGCCGCAGACAGAAAGAATAATCTCTGTGTTAATGTATGTGACTTACGCTGCCGTAATTACTGCCTTTTATAATCTCTACATTCTTCCATGAATGCAGCTCTATTTTCTGGGTGTGAAATAAGCTCCGCTAAACTGCTAACGGGCTTACAACGCAAAGACAAATCCTGTTTTCTGCCCTCTGATGACATTTACATAAGATTCAACTTTTAATGTCGTTTTCATACTTTCAGCCTTTAATGTCTCCACATTCTGGACTTGTTTGGCCTCCGTTCTTTATTTATTGTCACGATGACCAAATTGTCTCGTGGCGTTTGATTGTTTCTCGATGTTGCGTTGCTCATTGGTGGCGGCGTGGAAAAGACATGAGGAGTCAAAGTGGAAAACGGTTAAACTTTGAGGGAGAATCCCAGCGGTTACGTTGCATTTCAGAAAAGTTTTGTTCTCGTCGTGCAGCAAAGGTTAGGATCTGTAGCTTCTGGTGGGCATTGCTGTGACAGAGGAAGCGTTCAGCGTCCGCGTCCTCAGCGTGAAACTCGTCCTAACCTGCTTACAGCCGTCCTCTTCTGTTTCAAAGACAAATTCTTTTTTCAGCCCTCATCAGTCAAGAACAGGCACATGGACGTCTCTCTTTCTATATCTCATTTAGCCCACACACACACACACACACACACACACACACTCAGAGCCTGTTGCTACAGCTGTATTTGCAGACAAATCCCTTTTTCTGCTTTTCCCTCTCAGACAAAACCCACTCATCTCATTTCTTAATGCTGCCTGTTGCACAACATAAAAGACAATTCATCCGACTTTCTGCTTACAAGTCCATGTTCTGACAGGACATATACACACACACACATATATATATTGTATACATATATATATATATATATGTATGTATATACAATATATATATGTATACACACATACATACATACATATATACGTACTGCTTATANTATATATGTATGTATATACAATATATATATGTATACACACATACATACATACATATATACGTACTGTTTATATATGTCTATATATGTGTGTGTGTGTGTGTGTGTGTATATACTGTATATGTATATATATATATATTTATATATATACACATACAGTATATACATATAGTTGAAGATATATATATATGTAGAGAGAGAGAGAGAGAGAGAGAGAGTTTATGTTCTAACAAGATGTATAGGTCTTACATATATGTATGTGTATATATATTACATAGTCTTTTTCCTTTTTGCTTCAATAAATACAATTATCATTTAAAAGAGTATTTTATGTTTGCTCAGGTCGTCTTTGTGGCAAATACATTTTTTTTACAGCACTTTATCTATCTATATATATATAGATATATATATCTATATATATCTATATATAGATATATATATGTAGATCATTTGCTCAGGTCTGAATCAGCGACTAAATTGTCCTATGTTGCCTTCAGGCGGCNATATATGTAGATCATTTGCTCAGGTCTGAATCAGCGACTAAATTGTCCTATGTTGCCTTCAGGCGGCTGGACAGGAAGTTGGAGAATACATGCCACATGGTAACTGTCATGTATCGTCTGTTTTAAATCCAGATTCTCACACAGATTTCTAGAAAAATTCACAAAACAAGTTGATTTGTCTGAGAAACAGGAAGAAATATTTTCCCTTTTTACTGTCAGAAGAAAATCAGACTTCCAGCACTCAAATACAGAAAAGATGACTGGATAAGACGCTTGTTACATGACCTCACGTGTACTCCGTCTCCCTTCCTGTGTGTGTGTGTGTGTGTGTGTGTGTGTGTGTGTGTGTGTGAAGTTCTGTAGGCTGAGGTGTGAAATAGAGATGAGTGGCGCTGTAAGTGGATGTAATTGAAGCAGGTAATTAACCATCGAGGATCCCTGCATCCCTCAGTGCTGCAGGGATGGATGGATGAAGAGGATGAGGATGAGGATGGGGGAGGGGGAAGGAGAGGAGAAGGAAAGGGGATGAAAGGGGGACAGATAGAGGGAGAGGAAGGGAGAAAGAAGGGATAAAGGAGAGAGCAGGGAATGGCGAAGAGAATGAAGCAATGGTGGAGGGAGGATGACAAGGATAGAGAGGAAGAAGAAGAGGATTAAAGAAAGAAAGAAAGAAGCAAAGAAGGTCTGTTTTTTCCGGCTGATAGCATCTTTCCAGCTGCAGTCAGACGTCATGAACACAAACATTCCGCTGCTTCCTTTACTTTGATTATTTGTTTTTTCACGTTTCCACGCCGTAAATGTTCATTCTGCTCACGTGACGCGATTTCAGACGTGTTTTCTTTCAGGAACCGAGCGGTGGCGTTGAATTCAGCCATGAAGCTCGTTTATCAGCACGACTAACGAGACTCAGCCTGGAAACGAGCCAAAGTTCACCGTGGAGCCAAACAATGAACGCTTTTCATTTTTAAGGAACAAAATTCCACCTTAAGCATAAAACGTGGCTTAACACGGCTTAACACGTGACATTCCTACATTAAATTAACTCATATCTTTATTAATATTCACAAAAACAGTTTCAGTGTCGCACAAACATGAAAATTGTGAAAATTACCAACATACTAGTACATTTACTACAATTAAATTATTATAATTATCATTATCTCTGTTTGCTGCTGTTTATAGACAGTTTGCTGAGTTCATGTATATGTAATAAACACGTGAATGTTTTTATCATAAGAATTGAATCCGATTGTCGAACTTGGAAAAAAGTTAGGAAAACCATGTGCAGGGATGGAAAATGTTGAGGGAAAGCAGGAGATGAGCAGAAAGTGAGATTTGTCACGGTGTTTGATTTAAGCTGCTGGGCGGGGCAGGTGGGCGGGGCTTAGGAAAGAAAACCAGGAAGTATAAACTCATGATAACACTTTCTGTGTGTCATTCTCTCTCTCTCTCTCTCTCTCTCTCACTCTCTCTCACACACACACACACACACACACACACACACACACACACACACACACACAGCCTTGCTATTTGACTTTCCACACACTGGTTAATGGTTTGCACCTGTCCTGCTCCGATCTGTCTGGATTTTTCCAATGTACCCTTCATCAATGCACATCACTGTCTGTGTGTGTGTGTGTGTGTGTGTGTGTATCATGTGTGANCCTTCATCAATGCACATCACTGTCTGTGTGTGTGTGTGTGTGTGTGTGTGTATCATGTGTGATCACATCCTTTTGTTTTTCCATCATGTGTCGTCACACTACATAACTTATTATTTTTGTATGAAACTGGTTGAAATGATTAGATTCTTCCATTCTGGATTTTCACTTTGAGGTTGAATCTAAAACAGTATTTTGTGCAGTCAGAGGTCAGAGTTCAACCACATCTGAACTGTTGTATGGGAAGTGATGCAACTTCGAGTTCAAATCTGAACCACAAAGAAAATTTGATGCAGAAAACATCGAGAAGTTTAGCAGCACATTACAAGACAGCAGAATAATGCTGCAGTGGAAAAGTTATGAGAGAGAGGGAGAGAGAGAGAGAGAGAGAGAGAGAGAGAGAGAGAGAGAAAGATGTCACTTTCTGTGAGTGTGTGTGTCTCAGGAGGGAGGCAGCAGCATAAAGACACCAGATGCTCCTGTGTCAGCCGGCTTCTGTGTGTGTGTGTGTGTGTGTGTGTGTGTGTGTGTGT
>VXCM01004044.1:124528-149560 GCA_014773175.1 Lucifuga dentata
AGTGTGTGTGTGTGTGTGTGTGTGTGTATGTGTAATGACTGAGTGAAAGAGAGAGGCAGATGGTGAGTAGAGATGAAGAGAAGCAGGTTCATGTTACAGTATGAAAACAACTACTCATGTTTACCGGGCATGTGTGTGTGTGTGTGTGCGCTGAGGCTCCTCCAGCTGTTGCCTCAGATCATCATCAAGTCTTTGTCTCCATCTAGTGTTCAGACTGTGAAACACACTCATGGCAGGAGAGTCTGACAGGCTCCGCTCTCATTGGCTGTCCCTCCTGTCAAAAAACGTCATCTGTGGACGTCTGAATGACACGCATGACAGAATTTGGCATGATGTGATGTCATGTCATAATGAGACAAGATGTAATGAGACATGATGTGACATGACGAGATGACACGAGGATATGTGATGTCATGTGACGGGATGTGACGTAACGTGACATGACACGAGACGTGGTAGAATGTGATGTGACGTGACGTGTAATGACATCATCACGTTATGTGGGATTGGTAATAAATCTATACATCTATAGATAAGATTGTAAATGTTGAATTTTGTTTGGTGAATAATTCAGTTTAGTCACAAATTATATATATACACAGCAAATTCAGCAGAGTTAAAATTCTGGTGTTGATGAAAAGAGTGTCAATCCAACTACGTCTGGAGTTAATCTAACTATGGATTTGGTGTAATTTGCCTCTTTTGACACCCGGTCAACTAAATAGTTGGTGTCAAAATTGGGTGTTGAAGCCATTTTTGTCAAATCAACACTGACGGTGTTGATTTGATGATCTGGAAGTTTTTGACACTGGCTTTCAACTCTGAGGGTGTTGGGAGTTTTTTCTGCTTCATTAGTTTGAGCATAACATGCAGTCACAACAACAATGGTTAACTTCAAAATTCATTTTTAGGTAAACATTTAAATGTTAATTTCCTTAAATTTGACTGTTTTTGATCATATCCAAGTTTTCCACACTCTCTTTATGAATAGCAGCCATGCTATCAAAGAGTTCATGCTAGCAGGTGATACTCCTGGACGGAGTTAGAATGAGGTTATTGTTTTTCACACAAAGGCTCTAAAAGGCCCAACATGAGAAGTTAAAAGTTGCTGTTAAAGGCGACATGCAAAGTCTGCAGTAAACACACTGTAGCGACGGTGGATTGAGCTGCTCTGATTCTCCCAGCATGCTTGCAGCAGTGTTACATGCTCTGAGTTCTAGTTCTGTTGTAAATATCTGTTATCATCCTTTTTGTGAATGTTACAGCTTTGTATAAGTTTATTTGTTGCAGCTGTAACAGTTTGAGTTACATTTGAATGCATTCTACTTTTTGGTGTGTCACCATCAGAGAGAGTGTGTGTTCTTGTTATGATATCCCTGCTGCATTCTGCTTACTATTAACTGTTATATTGCTGTTTTGTTGTTGAAGCTTTAATAAGCTTTAACTGAGAAATGCTTCTTATTGAGCAAAGTAATTCCACTTTGTTCAGAGAGAAGTGTTCTTCTTCTCTTCATCATGCTGATGATGAAGAGGAGAGAGTAGTGTTGGACAGCATTATAGTCAGTAATTAATTAAGATTTTCTGAAATAAAAATGTGGATTGAAGCAAACAGGATAGGTCTGTCATTTTTTAACATACATTAAATTGTATTGTACTATATTTACACACAATATGCTAATTAGAGGGTAACTCTTAAGTAGTTAAAAAATTACACAATAAAAGAGTTAATTTTTAACACCTTACACTAGTGTTGAAAATATGTCACACTTTAAAAGAGTTCAGTTTTAACTCCTGACACTGGTGTTGAGAATATTTAACACTTTGTAGTGTCGAGCAGTGTTAAATTTCAACTCTGCACAGAGTTAATATTTACTCCATTATAGTGTTAAAATGCTAACACTTTGAAAAGTGTTGAAATAACACTTTTGGGAGTGGACCCCATGAGACACTTTGAAAGTGTTGAGATTAACTCTTACAGAGTTATTTTGACTCTGCTGAATTTGCTGTGTATATACACATATATGATGTATATATGTGTGTGTATATATATGTATATATACACACATACACATATGTGTATATATATATATGCATGTATATATATATGTGTGTATATACAGCATGTATGTGTGTATATGTATATATATATATATATATACACATATACATATATGTATGTATATACACACACACAATATATGCATGTGTATAGACACACACACACACACACACACACACACACACACACANATGCATGTGTATAGACACACACACACACACACACACACACACACATACATATATAGACAGCAAACAAAAAGTGGCCTTTCAGAGAAATAATCACATTCTGGACAAAAAATAAATTTGAAAAGAAAACAAAATCTGTTCTAAATATTTCATTAGTAATATTATTGTATGTGTGTGTGTTTGTGTGTGTGTGTGTGTGTGTGTGTGTGTNATATTATTGTATGTGTGTGTGTTTGTGTGTGTGTGTGTGTGTGTGTGTGTGTTGGGGGGGCAGTGAGAGACAGAGAGTGTCAATTCAGTTTGTGTTCCTGTTACAGTGGGGCACACACACACACACACACTAAGTGCTGAGTCCATGCTGGAGGCTAATGGAAGCATTGGACTACTAGCCTACTTTTGGACATGTCACTCCTCTAAAAGTGTCCACCCACCGTGAAATTCATATTGTTCCTGTGGAGAACACACACACACACACACAAATAACACTGTAGATACTACAGTATACTACTAATTTACATTAGACAAAGTAGCTATGAGAAAGTTTTATAGATGCTATCGCTAAGCTAAATATAACGAAGCTATTTAATATTTAAAAAGTAACTATAACTCCAAAAAGTATATTAATGATGAAATTAATTTATGGCTTTATTTGAATATAATACAATAGGTTAAAATAAATATGTATTGTAATTATAAAAGTTTGTGTAACTAAAATGAGGTGTATATTAGGTTTTGTTAAATAAAATTAATTTTATCGAATTAAACTGGAAAACATAAAACGCGGGAAAAAGTGTTAAAACATTTCAGAATGAGATGCAAACATTATATATGCTATAGACAGACATAGATAGATAGATAGATAGATAGATAGATAGATAGATAGATAGATAGATAAGTCTGGAGACGACGTCAGCCAGCCGTTACGCATCGAGAGCACGCGCTCCAGACGAAGAAATGATGAAGATGATGATGATGAAGACGATAGTGAGCGCGTGAGGTCGTCTGCGTTCTGGAGGTTTCCTCTGAAGATGACGGGTTTTAAGAATTAGAGGACTTGGGGAAAAGAACTTGGACGGATGGGGGACCGGCACCGGAGAACCGGGAGACTCGGGAGCCTCAGCGCCAAGTCCCGCGTCTCCAAGGAGACGAAGCTCCGGCTGCGCGTCATTTTCCTGGATGACAGCGAGCGCACGTTCGAGGTGGAGGTAAGCAGTCCTTTAACTGATGTTTTATTCATCTTTATTTATTTATCGTAATAATCTCACAATGTCTAAAATATTATAACCTTTATAAAATATTATTATAACCTTTATGAGTTTTTAAGTGGAAAATGACGTGGCGACAAACTGTTCTGACAGTGAGACAGAAAGAAACCAAGAGGGCAGGAAGTAAATATGAAGGATTTAATCTGGATAAAATTTACAACAAAAAACAAATAAAGTGAATTTTATTTAATTCTATTTAATTTAATTTTATTTGATTTCATTTTATTTATTTATTTTTTGTTTGTTTGACGTGGAAACAGTTTGAATAGTGACAGAATGTCTGTGTTTTAACATGGTGACATCCTGCAAGGCAGCAATGCAATCTAAAAAAGGACTCTGTGTGTGTGTGTGTGTGTGTGTGTGTGTGTGTGTGTGTGTGTGTGTTAGGCTGGGAGTATTGTGTTTGTAAAGTAGCTCAGCAGCCTCCAGGACATTAACAGTATCTTTAAGAGGAGAGAGAGAGAGAGAGAGAGAGAGAGAGAGAGAGAGAGAGAGATGATGATGATGATGATGATGATGATGTAAGAAAGAAAGAAAGAAAGAAAGAAAGAAAGAACAAACAGATGCCACCCTGTGAGAAATATATTTGCTCTGTCGTGTATAAGTAGACTATTCATTAGAGTTAGTTTGTGTGTATGGATGGGATGATCTGATGGTGGATGGATGGATGATCTGATGGTGGATGGATGATAGATGGATGGATGGATTCATGGATGATCGATGGTTGGATGATGGATGGATGGATGGATGGATGGATGGATGGATGGATGGATGGATGGATGGATGGATGGATGGATGGATGGATGGATGGATGACATTAGATTAATCTGACCAACAATCTGGACTCGGCTTGGCTTTTAAGACTCAATTATAACTGTCCAAACAGAAAGTCTAACCTCATGATAGATGTAAACAACAACAAAAAGCAAAATAAGCGACAACATAAAGTTTTACTATGATGTTTATGAAGATGATGTCATTAAAGGAGCATTCCACGGTTTTATTCTACTTCCCTCAAAGTAGCATCAGTCGTTTGGTGGGTGGACGTTTGTCTCACTAATCATTGGTTAGTCCTATACTTCCCTTTATAATCTGTTACAGCTGCTCTGTCCTCCTCCTCCTCCTCCTCTTCCTCCCTCTCTCTCTCTCTCTCTCTCTCTCTCTCTCTCTCTCTCTCTCTCTCGACAACTTAATGAGGGATGCCCAGTGACCCCTGCCTGGTGATAAACACGAGTTAGCAGTCGTCAAATGTTCAGCTAGTGTTTGTGTTGCCACAGTGAGGGAAGAAATGAGGTAGAGAGAGGGATGAGAAGAGAGATATTAAAGAAGGAAAGAGAGAGGAGAGAGTCAAAGAGAAGGAGGTAGAGAAAGAGGAAAAGACAGAAAGAATGAGGAGATGAGAAGGGGAGGAAAAAAAAGAAGAGATTAAGTGTAACTCAACCAATGAGATTATTCCTGCCTTCCCATTAAAAATACAGACCTCTCTCTCTCTCTCTCTCTCTCTCTCTCTCTCTCTCTCTCTCTCAGCCAAAGGTTTTAGGTGGTGACTTCTACAACAAAGTGTGCGGTCACCTCAAACTGCTGGAGAAAGAATATTTTGGACTCGAATTTAGACACGACAGTGGAAGCTATGTAAGACACACACACACACACACGTGTATTTTGAGTACTTTAGTTTAGCGCAATGCACCACCAGGGGGCAGCGTTGGGCCTGAAACATCGTTTCTGCTCAGCAACAGAACAGCACCATCAGCAGTATTTCTGTGTGATACATGTAAAGTATACTGAGTATTTTACAGCTTTTTTACACGTTAAACAGAGTATTTTACAGTTTGTTTTTTTTAGTTTGTTTTAAAATACTCCGTTACACTGAGTATTTTACAGTTTTTTTTTTTACAAGTTAAACGGAGTATTCTACAGTTTTTTTTATACGTTAAACGGAGTATTTTACAGTTTTTTTTTTACATGTTAAATGGAGTATTTTACAGTTTTTTTTACATGTTAAATGGAGTATTTTACATGTTAAACGGGGTATTTTACAGTTTTTTACACGTTAAATTGAGTATTTTATAGTTTTTTTATATGTTAAACAGAGTATTTTAGTTTTTTTTTACAAGTTAAATGGAGTATTTTACAGTTTTTTTTTACATGTTAAACAGAGTATTTTACATGTTAAATGGGGTATTTTACAGTTTTTTTACACGTTAAATGGAGTATTTTACAGTTTGTTTATACATTAAACGGAGTATTTTACAGTTTTTTTTACACGTTAAATGGAGTATTTTACTGGGTTGTTTTTACAAATTAAATGGAGTATTTTACAGTTTTTTTACATGTTAAACAGAGTATTTTACAGTTTTTTTATGCGTTAAACGGAGTATTTTACAGTTTTTTTATGCGTTAAACGGAGTATTTTACAGTTTTGTTTTTACACATTAAATGGAGTATTTTACTGGGGCTTTTTTTACAAGTTAAATGGAGTATTTTACAGTTTTTTTTTACAAGTTAAACTGAGTATTTCACAGTTTTTTTTACACATTAAACGGAGTATTTTACAGTTTTTTTCTGTAAAAGGTGTTTGTGTTTCAGGTGTGGTTGGAGCTGCTGAAGCCGCTGGCCAAACAGATTAAATGTAAGTCAACGACTCTAACAACCTCCACCATCATTGGCTTTTTTGCACGGATAAGGCGCTCGCTCAGTGCCAGGGTTACCTGAGGTCGTGACCTGGATCTGAACCCACAGAAGTTTAAAGTTTCTTTAACTTCTGAACTCTCCACTCCGTAAAACTGGCTCTCTCCATCTTAGAGTCTCGGATCATAGCTTTTCGTGATGTCGTATCTCTGGTGATGACCAGCTCGTAATCAGGATGTTCGTTTCCTCAAAGGAACACCGAATGATTTTGTTATCTCAGTTGTGTTGAAAGTTGGAGACGAGAGTAGATAGTGATGTCGCTAAGGCCCGTGCTAAGCGTTGACCTGGACGTTCCATTACTGTGTATTGGGAGCTGAGCGGTGACTCCTAACGTTGCATCACGCCACCTTGAGTGCCACGTCAAAACGTGTTTTGACGTGGCACTCAAAGTTCAACCAAATTCAACTTTGAACTTTCCGATGCTGACCTTTCCAGTGCGCATCCAAAGGAGAACAGCTGTAAGCAGAAGCACCACAGTGATGGAGGAGGAGCTCATAACCTGTAGAGCAGTTTAGAACGGCGACTCAACAGTTGCCATTTTTTTCGCTTTATTTCTCCGAATGAGAAGAAGAGCCAGAGCCTTCTTTGTTGCGATGTCCATGTCGCGACCCGGAAACCCGATTTGGACCACAAATGTGCAAAGATCACCATGGTAACCGTCAACATGTCATTAGCAACGAGCGTTTCCTGTCTGCATTTGGTTGAGTGAGCGGCGCTGCTCAAAGTCAGAGCGCTGGATGCTAAGCTCAGCGGCAATGCTAACGCTTAGCATGTGACACGGCCTAAAAGCTGCTGCTGCAGGAAGTAACGGCTCTGTACACGCTAACGTTACGGTTGACGAGATTTACCCCGTTTCCTGATGAGAAGCACCGATTTGTTGGCTCCAGCTCCTGATTTGCTGCCAGGAACCTGCGGAACGGTTCTCAAACTCTTCCAGGCACCAACACCGGCACCACATCAGTGGAAAAAAAAAAAACGCNAACGGTTCTCAAACTCTTCCAGGCACCAACACCGGCACCACATCAGTGGAAAAAAAAAAAACGCTAATTTATTTTTTAAAAATAATATTTGACATTTGTAATCCGTCTCTCTTCCTGTCAGACAGCAACGATCTGTTCTTCAGGTTTATAGTCAAGTTTTTCCCTCCAGACCCTGGACAGCTGAGGAGAGGCCTGACCAGGTAACCATGCTCTTCCACCAAAAATAGTTCTATTTCCCTCCAGCATCTACAGAACCAATCAGCTTCCAGAACCACGGCGTCACCATCAGAACAGCGTAGTCAAACCAAAGCAAGATGGCCGACATCGCTTACCTGCAAACTTTTATCCTTATTAAAAGTATTTACATCAAGTTACACAAGCAACTACACACACACACTTCAACTTTTTACTTTTGTGGATGTAAAATAACATACACACACACACACACGCACACACTTATGGTGTTGTCATGGTTACCACATTAGCTTCTGCTTTAGCTGGTTCCAAATGGAAATCAACTTTTTTGGTTCTGAATGAATTTATTTTTGGTCAAAACGCTGCAAATGGCTCCAGATTAACCAGAAATGCTGTGTGTGTGTGTGTGTGTGTGTGTGTGTGTGTGTGTGTGTGTGTAGGTATCTTTTTGCCTTACAGATAAAACAAGACCTGTCTAACGGCAGTCTGACGTGTAACGACAACAGCGCCGCCCTGCTGGTCTCCCACATACTGCAATGTAAGAGTAAAATACTAAACGCTATGTTCAGGTCAGCCTGCACAACTCATTACAGTGTGTGTGTGTGTGTGTGTGTGTGTGTGTGTGTGTGTGTTACAGCAGAGCTCGGGGACTATGATGAGGAGCTGGACTGTCACCATTTGGAGATGAAGCAGTACGTCCCAAACCAGGAATACCTGGACCACAAGATTATCAAGTTCCACAAGAAACACAGGTACACACACACACACACACACACACAACACACACACACACATCAGCGTGTGCTGTGCCTCATGTGTGCCTCACCTGTCCATAGAGGAGTATCTCCGGCGGCCTCAGACATCCACCTGCTGGAAGTGGCCAGGAAGTTGGACATGTATGGCATCAGGCCTCATCCGGCTCACGACGGCGAGGGAATGAGGATCAACCTGTCAGTCACACACTCTGGAGTTCTGGTCTTCCAGGTACACGCACACGCATGTAGGATCAGCTGTCTGTGTGTAAACATCAAAGGACAGACATTGAACTCATCGTTTTCTTCTGCAGGGAAACACCAAAATCAACACCTTCAGCTGGGCGAAAATCCGCAAACTCAGCTTCAAACGCAAACACTTCCTCATCAAACTACACGACAAAGTCGGGGTGAGAACGCTCTTCCTGTGTGTGTCTTCATGTGTGTCTACATCTCTGTTTGTATGTAAAACATGTGACGTCCATGCAGCCGTCGTGTAAGGACACGCTGGAGTTCTGCATGGCGAGCCGTGACGTGTGTAAGTCGTTCTGG
Organism: Lucifuga dentata; assembly: GCA_014773175.1. Classification (NCBI taxonomy): domain Eukaryota; kingdom Metazoa; phylum Chordata; class Actinopteri; order Ophidiiformes; family Bythitidae; genus Lucifuga; species Lucifuga dentata. The sequence goes on from VXCM01004044.1 coordinate 133,211, forward strand.
AAGCTGTGTGTGGAATATCACGCCTTCTTCAGGCTGAGCGAGGAGCCGAAAGTCGTGCGCAAAACGCTGCTGTCCTGTAAGGGTTCCAGCTTCAGATACAGGTAACACGCCACGACACGCCACACCACGCCACGCCACGCACGCCACACGGATGTCCAATAAGAGTCGTTACGTTATTAAGTTTTAATTTGATACATCTGCACTTGATATTTTAAATAACTGTGATATATTACATGACCGTGATTTCTGATGATGATCGTGTGATGTGTCATGTGACTGGCGGCAGCGGGCGGACCCAGAAACAGCTGCTGGAGTGTTTGGGACCAGCAGAGAAGAAGCCGTTGCAGAGGTGAGAAGCAGCAGGTGAAGCGTGTTTACATTCTCTGCATCAGGTGACTCGTACCTGATACCTGATTTACGCCCGAAACCCGAACGCTTCAAACGGGCTTCAGCTTCAAGACAGAGGTAAATCATTTCCGTTTGTTCGTAAAAAAAAAAAAAAAANAAAAAAAAGGACACCAGACACAAAGAAGCTATTGATTTCCTGTTGGCTCTTGTAGCCACGATCGTTTGGAGTCACATGACCAGAATAAAAAAATGAGGAAGAGAGATAAAACACAGGTAAATGGCGAGCAAAAAGATCTTCTGTTTTCTCCATGTGTATCAACTTCCTGTCTGTCTTTCAGGAGTTACTGTCAGTCGGACTGTGACCCGCGGCAGTGTCGCTCGTCTCCTGACCTCCTCACCGACGTCTCCAAACAAGTAACGAAGCCAAAAACATCAGCAAATATCAGCTAAATCTGCATATTTTATTAATGTGTGTGTGTGTGTGTGTGTATGTGTGTGTTACCTGCTCAGGTGTACGAGCACTCCCACCTGTTCTCTCGGTCGGGTGGAGCCTTGGCGGTCCACAGTCAGGAGGAGCTGGAGCATNACTCCCACCTGTTCTCTCGGTCGGGTGGAGCCTTGGCGGTCCACAGTCAGGAGGAGCTGGAGCATCATCAGCAAGGAGCAGACGGTGTTGACGCAGGACGAGGAGGAGGGGCTAAACGCAGCCACTCATCTGTCGAGGTCGTGCAGAAGGCCCGCCCCCTTTCTCAGGTCACTCTTCTCTCTCCAACACTTCACCAGTCAGTCACTTCCCCTAAGCTCAGGTCTGCCTCCACGTCTGTGATGGAGGACATGATGGGGTCACGGATCGGGGCGCAACGCCAGGCTCAGAGGCTAGCCGGTGTCTATGCTAACCGGTCGCGGCGTCGACCAAACCCTCAACCTCACCCAGATGCAGCGCAGCAGCTGATCCTCCTCTATCCCAACAGTCCCACCTGTCAGTACCACCCCATCCTTCCGACGTTCCCATTGGCTGGTGCCTCGCCGCTTAACCGGCACACCTACTTGTCAGACTATGTCGCCGTTTCCTCACTGGAGCGTTTCCCACAACTGAGGAGTCAGGATTACGTGACGATGGAGAGCCTGTCGCGTCCATCTTTCTACCCGCTGAGCCAGGATTCGTCTTCACTCTCACCACTAAGGAGGAGTCTCCGCCCATCCGGCTCAGGTGGGCTGGGATTAGCCAGGGTTTANCTCTCACCACTAAGGAGGAGTCTCCGCCCATCCGGCTCAGGTGGGCTGGGATTAGCCAGGGTTTACCAACCAGGAAGCAATGGTGCGAGGTTACTGGACGTTGGGCATACAGAGGCGGGGCATTACAGCGACGACTCGAGCTTCCTGCCAGGGCTTCCTCGCCGTGTGGCCAGCCAACCAGATGTCAAGTACCAGTTCTCAAGGAGTTCAAACCCCACCGTTAGCCTTGCCTCTGAGTTCCGTCCCCTTGGTTACTACCCCCACCTGACCCGCCCCTGCAGACCCACCTACCTACCACTAAGCTCCTCCCCCCTGCCTGAGCGGCCCACGTCCGTATGTGTGATCGGAGGCGCTGCACGCAGCTACAGCGATTCAGACCCGGAAGTTTTCTACCCGTATTACTGTCCGCCACCCCTGCTGAATAACATGGTACGGTCTGCTGGACTGGCCCGGATGAGGTTTTCCTCTGGAAGCCTTCAACTGGATGAGGAAGAAGAGGGGGAGGAGGAGGAGGCGAAGGGTGAAGAAGAGAAGAAGGGCAAGACAGGAGGAGGTGAAGAGGGGACGAGTACACAGGAGATTACAAAGATCACGCTGTAGACAAAAACTCACGTATTCACAACGTTCACCATCACGTTCACGACTGTCAGGCTGCGTCACCACAAAAAACACAAAACAAGACTGTAAATAAAGTACAAAACGCGCTAAATGTGAAGGCTTTCTTTTGATGTTTAATGGCAGACGACATTCGTTTTTGCTTGTTTTAGCTTGTATGAGCTAACGCTGCAACTCATCAGACTCAGAACTCAGAACGTTCTGACTTCCTGCCTGCATTTATTCACTTCTGCTGGGAAAAATGAAAATCTGGTGCCAGTCACCGTGAACGCCACCATGCTGACGTCAGGTCATCAGGTCAAAAAAATCAGACAATTCTGAGCTGAATGACCGTTCTGTTGCACCTTTCCATGTCAGAGGTCTGAATTGTGAGTACAGCACTGACTATAGTATCCATACTGAGTATAAGAGGTTATGAAAGTATTAACACTGGATTAAAAAATATATATTGCTGTACTACCTCAGCTGAAACGTTCATATTAAAGCTGAGCTAGTTGCTATAATATGTTTTAGTTTTTCATGTATATTTAATATTTACTGTTTTACGTATTCTAAATCAGAGAAGTCGTGGAAATGAGGAACATTTTTTGAAATTATGGAAAAGTTTTGAGTCTGTGTTGTGATACAATTAAACAACGTTCAATTATGATTCTGTACAAAAATGTGAACTTTTTGGGTTATAAAAGACATATTTGTCAATAAAGGATCATAGACATGGAAATAAGTATGGTAAAATTAACTTAATATCAAACAGGATCGCAAATAAAATCTGTGTTGTAAATCAAACGTTATGTGACTGTTAATGTCATCAAAGCCATTTAAATCCAATTATTGGCTCAAGATGTTTGTTTTTTTTAATTATAGTGAAACAAGGAAAAAAACAAAAACATAATTTTACATCACACTAAATAAATTAACTAACGAAACAAGTTTCTCAATCAAACTTAAATATTTATTCATAAAACTCTAAGTCCCGCTACAAAAGGAGCACAATTCTGTAAAATCTTACATCTTTAATTTTACATTTCCCCCTCAAAAAGCATCGCTGTATCCCTTATGATATATAAAAAGACAAAAATATACAATGACCAAGCCTTATAGTGTCTTTGGTACAAAATATCAGTCATACTTTAGATTACAGCTCCCTTCAACAGCATCAAAGCTGCACAATTCTGCTAATACAAAGCAGATTTAGCCAAAGCTGGCTAAATGTGATTTTAATCTTTATTTTCCTGTCTGCTTTAAATCTTAATTATATTCAACAGCTTTTCTAAACACGTCTATTGCTTCAGTCCTCAGACATACTTTACAATATATTTAGCTAATTAAGGAGGAAAAAAACACGTTAGTTACTAGCTTCCTGGTTAGCTAGCTTGCTAGCAGCTAGCTAGTTAGTGTCTGTTAATTTGCAATAATGACTCAAAAACATTAAAACGTGAAAGTGAGTCCTGTGAATTCTTACAATTTATTAACCTCTTCAAGAATTTTCATTAGATAAATTATATTTATTACTTTAGTTGTCCTAAATGTGAATAATTTGAAATATTAAAAAATGGCTGCCGTCTGAACTGAAGCTTATTTTAGTCTGTGTTTTCCTGTCAGGACAGAAATATTGCTTAAGATATTATCTTACCTTAATACATTGTAAATATATCTTAGCATTCATAAATATATGTGGTGCTGCAGTCCTCAGATATATTTAACAGTTTGTAAATTCTGCTACTTCAGGAACAACAAAAAACGTTTAGCTTGACTGCTAACTGGTTAGGAAGATGCTAGCTAGCCTGCTTGCTACGCTAGCGTTTGTTAATTTGCAATCTGTCAAATATATTAAAATATGAAACTACTTTCTGTATGATAATATAGCTATAAAATAATCTGTTTCTAAGAGGTTTTTCACTGAGAAATCAAANACTTTCTGTATGATAATATAGCTATAAAATAATCTGTTTCTAAGAGGTTTTTCACTGAGAAATCAAAGAGATTATACTTATGACTTCAATTGTCCTGAATGTGTATAATTTGAATATTCATCTGCCGTTTGAAGTGGAACCTTTTGTTCTAATGTATATTTTCTTGTCTTTGTAGAATTTTTGCTTCAGATGCATATTATAAATATTTAATTAATAACATTTCTGGATATAATTTCTGTTGTTACGAAATGAAAACTCGAAGAAGAGCTGAAAAACTGCTGTCAGGGAGCTGTAATATTAAAGCATCCCTGAAAACATCAATAAAAAACTTATGTATTATTGGCATATAATCTGTCTCAAGTGCTACAGAACAAACATATAAACATCTACAAAATCCAGGTGACATGACACCAAACACCGCTGCTGACAGAGGAACCCTTCCCTTTAAATGTTTCACAACAACACATCATTATGAAAAAAACTGATGCATATTTGGGAATTAAATAATTAAGACAATAACGAGTTATTAAAGATTAATGATAATTTAAGCCATAACTTGACAAAATGTCAACAAACGTATTATTATGCATTTTTCATGATGGGGAAACAAAAAAAAACATGAAATCAACTCATAACCCATATTTTATTTTCATGAAATTTAAGTCAAACCTTTGGAAGAAAAAGGTCTCGACCCAGCAGCAGCGATGCATTTACTTTACATAAGGTATGGTGTATACGTATATTACATGTAGTGTGTGTGTGTGTGTGTGTGTGTGTGTGTGTGTGTGTGTGTGGTGAGGAGACATTGCACAGCAAATCTCCGTTTCCTATCGTCCATTGGGGTCACCGTGCGGAGACACAGTCTCTCTTCATTTCACCTATTTCCTTTTTTGCATCCATCCATCCATCCCTCAGTTGGTGGTGAATCTGAGGGCAAGCGACATACAGACAGAGTTAGGAGAGAGAGAGAGAGAGAGAGAGAGAGAGAGATGAAACATGAATGACTTTTACGAGGACAATAAAGGGACAACAAAGAAAAAGGAGAGGGACAGAGAAAATGGGAGACATACTTCTGGTACCTGGAGATGATGTGTGTGACCATCCTGTCCGTGATTCCCGGGCAAACGTCCTCGGCCAATCGGATGTTGCGTTCCAATTCTTCGATAGCCAATCGCTCTTCAGACTGTTCCTTATGCTGCAGCTTCAACTGCAGAAGAAAGTGAGTTCTCTTGCAACTTTGCCATGCTCATTTCCTGTTGTACTGGTGTGTGTGTGTGTGTGTGTGTGTGTGTGTGTGTACTAACCTCAGTGAAGACAGGAGAAATGACTGTATTCAGGCTTGTGGATTTACTCAGCTGATCTTGACCCTGAAGGGAAGAAGATGATGAAGAGGGAGAATTAAGGGAAGCAAAAGAGGAAACACACACACACACACACACACACACACAGCATCACTAACCGTTCCGTTAAGCACCTTCCTGCCCTCTGTCTTCTTCTTACGGACGGTGGGGAAGGACCATGGAGGAAATTGACTGTTCTCTTTATTACTGGACTCCCTGCAAACACACACACACACACACACACAGGTTATACACAAAACGTATAGGTTGTTTTTACACTTTTTTATAGAATCACATTATTTCCACTTAAAAATTATAGACCTGCTCACTCCCTTATGCATCAGGCTCAGAACCTATCAATCAACCCTCACATTGTTTGATGATACTAATGAAAATCAAGCATAGCCTTTGATTGCTTGAAGGATTAAAAATATGAATTTCTTGCTGAAAAAAACTGCGTTCATGAAAATATATGAAGTTATTTACCATGGCCACTAGATGGCGACAAAGCAGCTTTACAGTGAGCTGTTTGTACAGACTCTTAGTAAAATATCAAAACACTTTGAAAAACTTTAATACACACACACACACAGACAGGTGTGTTACCTGTCGGAGTCGTCGGAGCTGCTGTCATGCCCCTCCTCCTTCCAACGGCGGTAGCGGTCGATGAGCTCACTGAGGTACGACGTCTTCTTACAGTGTTTGACGATGAATTTGTGTTTGAGGAGCTCCTTGGCTGTGGGACGCTGCACAAAACCAGTTAACCACACACTTTCATCAGGTTTTAAAGGACCATGCCACTGGTTTTGCATGTTGACCAGTAAATACTACCTGCATACACGTCACATTAATGCCAACATTATCCAAAACATACTAACGGAGCGGTACATTTTCTTATTCTTTTTCCTGCCCTCCAGGTTGCCATTGGCTTCAGTACATAATCAGTCTTTAGGAGATATTCCACCATGGGGCAGCAAAAAACAACGAGAGTCAACACCCTCATCATAAATAAGTAAAGTTATGGCCTCCTCAAAATTCATTTAATAACTAAATAAATAAAAATCACAGAATTTTTAAAGAGATAATGATGACATGTTTATTTTCTGTTTTGTAAAGAAACAGAAAAAGAGTTGTTGCTTTTTTTTTTTTTTTTGCATTTCACCACTTCCAGTTCAAGTAAAACAAAAAAAAGGAAAACAAAGAAAATGTAGAAATGACATAAAAAGGTCTTAAATTAAAAAAAAAAACAAAAAAACTTTTGGGGATATTTTCAGAGCTTTATGTGTATGTGTGTGTGTGTGTGTGTGTGTGTGTGTCTTACGAAGGCGGGGTCTTTGTTGAGGCAGGCCTCGGTGAAGTCTTTGAAACTTCTGGAGAAATCTCCAGTCAATGTCGGAGGCGGAGACTTGGGGATGTGGAACAAAACACGCATGGGATGCATGTCTGAGTTTGGAGGCTCACCTTTGGCGAGTTCGATGGCGGTGATACCCAGAGACCAAATGTCGGCCTGAACGCACACAAACACACACAAAAAGACACACACGTTGGAGTAGACGTTTCACATCAGCTTATATTAGTCTGAACATAAGACGCCATGTTGACATCGGTTCTGAACAAACAGGAAGTGCAGTAAAACGAGGCGAGAACATGCTAAACATCACATCGTCTCTTCAGCTTTAATTTCTTAATTATTAATTAATTTCATAATTAACAAAAATAAAATAATGATTGTAATAAATTCATGCCAGCGTGGGAGCATTGCTGATGTAAAGATTTTAAGTTTTAAAGCCTGTCACTGTAGAAGATGATGTGTGTTTGGACGTGTCGCTGGCGTGTGCGTCTCTATGACAGGAACATGGATGTAAACAGATGAACATACACACACAGTCTGGTGGTAGTGACGCCCACTAAGCATATGTCAGCCACACACACACAAACTAATGTAAACACACACACACACACACAGGTTGAATGTCAGGTGTTCTCAACTTGCTGCAGTGACCATGTGTCAGGTCACGTGAAGGAGCAGACGTTATCTCTGACTGACACACACACACACACACACACACACACACACACACAGAGACACAGACACACACAGTTGCAACAGAGTGTTTCGTGTCGTGTTACAACATGATGCCAGGTCACTGTTTAACACTAACTCTGCTGCTGCATTACTGCTACACACTGACCATATGGCACACACACACACACACACACACACACACACACAGAGAACCAAAAATAAAAAAGGTAAGGGCAGATCACCTGTTGGTATTTTGTAAAGACATTTGTTTTCTTTGTTATCAGAAATCCAAGCAGCTATTAAAAGTGTCTATTGTGTGTGTGTGTGTGTGTGTGTGTGTGTGTGTGTGATGACAGCAGGTGCAGTCGTGAGCGGCTGGTTACCTTGGAGTCGTACGCAGACTGCTGGATGACCTCAGGCGCCATCCAGAACGGCGTTCCCACGAAGGTTTCCCTCTTTATCTGTGTGTCCGTCAGCTGACCCGCAACGCCGAAGTCCGCCAGCTTCACCTGACCGTGTTCTGACAGCAGGACGTTCGCCGCTGCGGGGGGGGGGNGGGGGGGGGGAGGGGGGAGTTACATTTGTACAGGTGAAGAAGAAGAATGAAAAACAGGAAGAGGCGTTACCTTTGATGTCTCTGTGGATCTTCTTCTCAGAGTGCAGGTAGTCCAGACCCTTCAGGATCTCCTTCAGCATGGTGGCTATCTGAGACTCATCAAACGGCCCCGCGTGAAGCTACACACACACACACACACACACACACACACACACACACACACACACGGTTGGGTTGGGTTCCTGACGAGCTCACACACACATTTAGCAAATGTTGATGCAACAACCTGCTCTAATGCTGCATTCAATGAACACTCAGAACTCGGAATTTCCAGCTTCTGATAAGGAAAAAGCCACATGAATAGAGAAAACTGACACGCGTGCTGTATGACGTCACTGTTGAGCCGATTGTACATTTATGGAACAGAAGCTACAATTTAAGAAGAAACTCTTTAAAACTGTATTATTAAATCATTCTGAGAAGAGAAAGAGTTTATTTACTCTTCACATTATTAAAGCGTGGAGTGGTCTTCTAGCTCCGGGTTCCCAACTAGTTTTCCCCAAGAGACAAATTATGTCAAGCATGCCAAGCCAAGGGCCACAAAAGTCTCACCAAGTCCAGCGCTGAACCTCCACCCAGATATTCCATGATGATCCACAGTTTGCTGCCCTGCAAGAAAATTAAAGACTCAGTGTTTTACTTTTAGAAAGAAAAAGGAAATTAATTTATTCAGGTTATATGGTGACTTCTTAGATTGGAAAAGGGAACATTTTTCAAGGATTTGTTTATAATTCAAGATTTTTACTCTTCTTTCCAGAATGAAACACATCTGAATGCATCCCATCGTTACTAAACTTATGCGTCAGCTGTGACGGTGTGGAAGTGGGCGTGTACCTTCAGGTAGGATCCGTAGTACTTGGTGATGTACGGACTGTCACACTGACTGAGAACCGTGATCTCCTGCTGGATGTCCTCAATCTCATCCTCCGCCTCCTCCAGGTCGATGGTTTTAATGGCTACAACGCTCTGACTGCGATTATCGATGCCTTTAAACACCTGCAGGAAGATGCTAAGATGCTAATTGTGCTAACGACACTGATCTATACAAAAATATAAACATCATTAACCATGACGAAACTAACACGCACCTCTCCAAACGACCCTTTACCAATACGATCCAACTTTGTGAACAACTCCTCCGGATCAACCTGAGAACTCTGAGGAGAGGAGAGGAGACGAGGAGAGGAGAGGAGACAAGGAAAGAGAGAATTAGGAAAGAGGTCAAAAAGACAAAGTAGAGGAAGAATGAGGAGAGATGAGGAAAACCAGAATCAAAATTTACAACAAAAAGGCAAAGCTAATAATTATAAAACNGAGGAGAGGAGACGAGGAGAGGAGAGGAGACAAGGAAAGAGAGAATTAGGAAAGAGGTCAAAAAGACAAAGTAGAGGAAGAATGAGGAGAGATGAGGAAAACCAGAATCAAAATTTACAACAAAAAGGCAAAGCTAATAATTATAAAACAGCAAAATAATTCATATTAATTAATCAATTAACAAAAATCTAAAGTCATTACAACTGTTTCCTTCACATTTCCAGCTACTTTGAGTCATACTTCCTCACTGTCGAAGCTTACAGCATGACTCACACACACACACACACACACACACACTGAAAAGGCATAAAATTCAGAAGGAAACGAGCATGACAGTNCACACACACACACACACACACACACTGAAAAGGCATAAAATTCAGAAGGAAACGAGCATGACAGTTAAAGATAATAGGAACTGAACACACAGCTGCTTGACCTCACACACACACACACACACATCCCACAGTGTTGCCACACCCTGTCTACAAATACAGCGGTTAGCGTCTAATGATACTTTTAGCTCGGCACAGAGAGAGAGAGAGAGAGAGAGAGAGAGAACAGAGAAGACGAGGAGAGGAGAAAGAGGGATTACAAAGGAGTGATAAAACAGTGATAGAGAAACTAAAATGAATTACAGGGTAACTAAAAAAACTTGATGATATATTTCTATATCTACATCTATGATAACATAGCAAAGATACATCAAAGAGCATAAAGAGAATATACGTAACAAGTACCAAGAAGTACTGAGGATCCAAAAGTATGCAAGTTTGATACCAGTGTACCAATTATATATATAGTATATACGGTGATATATTTCACCAAAAATTTATAATGTACGTATGTTTGGTGATAAAGATAACACACGTCTAAGATAAATCCAGCAGCAAAGACCACAGCAGGCTGACAATAAAGACACAAAAATTAGCCTGTAATCTCTTCCTGTGTGAGTGTGTGTGTGTGTGTGTGTGTGTGTGTGTGTGTGTGTGTGTGTGTATGTGTGTTTACAGTAACCACTTGCCTGTTGCTCCACATTCAGCCAATAAGGAAGTGTGGAAACGAGCAATTTGTATTTTAATGATGATCTAAGTGTCAGATAAGAAGGATGGGGGTTTTCCCTTCAGGGGCTGAGGCAGAGTTTGGACTCGTCTCCTCAATTTCCCTCTTCACTTTTTTCATGTTTTTTTTCTCCTCATATTTCTGAACTCTGACCTTTAACTTTAAGTTGGACATGGTTGCTACATGGGTTATACACGCACATACACATGCACATACTCATTATTTTGTATAGCGGTGCAGCGCTCGTTGAAAACATGTCTGTTCGGACCTGGCTGGACTTCATGGTGTGTGTCGCAGCCTTCCATCATGGCCATGGAGCGGAGCGTATGCTGCCACGTCCAGAGCGTATCCTGCCACACGGACTACTTTTTACTGGCACAGCTCAATCTGAGAACCGCTCATCCAAACAACTTCATACGTGACTGACGTATTTTGAGTCTTGAACAATAAACCTGCTGAATATCAGCTTCATACATGACAGGTTCTACAGACAGAGATTTCTGTCTTTATAGTTATATTTTAAATATAATCATATTTCTATACATGCATATAATCATAATTGGAGCCGTCTTAAATATTTTACTAAAAAATCATGCACGTTAGCAGGAAACTGGCATCATTTTCTCTCCATGATGACAAATCCTCCTTTGTGTGTTCATGTAGCAATAAACACAAAAAACAGATTACATTCACGAGGGGATTATATAAACATTAAACTCTGCACTTTGACCCTGCGATTAAAGAACCCAGTTAGAGGCAGAAAGGAAGTGGAATATTTACCCAACAGTCATAATGTCAGCTTTGTTTCTGTATGCAGCTAAACTCTGTATTTACGCCCAGATCTTTGACTGACAAAAGCAGAAAATATGAAACCATCTTTCAGAGTCAGAATGAGAGTTAATGTTTCCCTGCAGGCCTGTTAAATTAATGTTTAAACAGCTGTTATGGGAATTTTAATTTCAGCTTATCAGTCATGGTTATCCAAGGAGAATTAAAGATACGCAAAAGCAAACAAAGTCACTTTACAGTTTAATAAATGTTTTGGGTTAATGTTTCACCAAAACCACAATGTCCAGTGAATGCTTAGATTAAAGTGGAATTAAAATGATGTACTGATGATGTACTTAAACTGATGTACGTTAGCTTGTTGTGGTGCGTTTGTGGACCCGTTCAGTAGAGTTTTCAGTCTGATGATAGATTTTTGACAGTAAACTCAGGTAAGACAAACTAGTCGTTAGCTCAGGGGCATTAATGATTAGCTGATTATCAATTAACTACCATTAAAATCACATTAAACTAGACTTTCTGTACATTAGGCCACTTTATACATAAGGTGCCAAAGGTAAAAACTGTTTTAATAGAAATACTACTAATTCTTTACATGACATTACAAACTGGTTAATTACAGAGAATTAAACAAGGAGCACACCTGAGTTTTGGAGCTATAAGGTTAACACAGGTGATAAGACAAGATTCAGGTCAAAGACAAATAAACAGGGATGGAGGGGCGAGAGAGAGAGAGAGAGAGAGAGAGAGAGAGAGAGAGAGAGGGAGGTCGTTGAACTCTGTCTGGTCTGTCAAACATGCAAACATTCAGCTGCCTAGGAAAACTAAACTTGGACAAGGCTATGGAAAGTGTGTGTGTGTGTGTGTGTGTGTGTGTGCATATGAGAGAGAGAGAAAGCCTGTGTATCTGTGCCTGTGTTAGAGGTCAAAGGTTACAGCTGCTGGAGGAGGAAGTACAAAGCATTCTCCATACTGACCTTTGTCGAGCCGCATCATGTGAGAATCTAACTGCTCTTTCACACTTCCTGTTTCTTTAACCGTAAACACGGCGTGACTCACGCCGCCAAAAACGTTCCAAAACTCATCAAAACCCATCAGATACGAGCTTAAAACATGTATGTACAAGTTTTACTGCCATGATCACATTAAAGGTGAAGCACAGAAGAGATGTGGACTTTTCTAAGTCGTCAAAAAATGACACGTTAAGCTAAATGCTAATAAACTTCAGGACTTAAAACACGTCCTGAACACGTCGATGGCGGTGTGCATCCATAAAGCTGAACCTTTGCAGAAACATTCCTTTCTTTACCAAAGAACCGGCGTCTGTTTTGACCGGAATCATTTCCTGTTGATTCTCAGGAAGCGTTGACCAATCACAGCTCAGGACGTTTAAACTTCCATTCCACTCAGATTAATCACGTGTTGCCACCTTTAATTACCACGTCTCATCCAATGTGTAGTGCAACTGCGGTAAAGCTTATTTCACTAACGTGAAGCATGCTTCTAGAATGATCCATGCATCAACAGATCAGTTTGGATCCTGTTTTACGGATCTGAGTTTCGTTGCTGCTTAAACGATCAAAACGAACGGGAGAAAACGCTTCAGGATCCAAACAAAGCAGGCATGAAAACGCCTCCATGCATTTCTATGGCGTCATGTTTAAACACGTTTACACTTCAACACAAACTGCTGCCGCATGTTAAAGAGCGCTCTGTCCAATCAGACAGCTTCAAGTGAGGTCATGTGACTTTTGACTCAGAATCAGGCGAACACGGCAAAAATGAGACAACAGCAAAGTGAAAGCTCCTGCTGTCGTTCAGAAGCCCTGAACATGATCAAATCCCCCCAAAAATACCTGCAGGTCACAGGTCAAATCCCCCAAAAACACCTGCAGATCACAGGTCAAATCCCCCAAAAACACCTGCAGGTCACAGGTCAAATAACTCAAAAACACCTGCAGGTCACAGGTCAAATCCCCCAAAAACACCTGCAGGTCACAGGTCAAATCCCCCCAAAACACCTGCAGGTCACAGGTCAAATCCCCCAAAAACACTTGCATGTAGCGTCACACGTGATGAATCACACTGAGTTGCGACGTAGACACTCAGCTGTGCAGTCTGAGCATGAGGGTTGACTGATAAGTACTGAGCTTAAACCAGCTCAAATCTTTCTCACTTTTATGAAGAAATGAAAAGTCTGAGGAGTCAAACTAAATGTTCATAGGTCAGAGGTCAGAGGTCATGAGTCTGAATGGACAGAATGAGTCATACGTGGACTCGACTGTGGAATCCCTCTGCTGAGCGATTCCCATCAATCAGCCATCAATCAATTAAACAATAAAAGTGTAATCAGACGGATGCTATCAGCTAAAGTGGCTGCGTTCCGTTTTAATAAGCTTCTATTAAAAACCAAAAACATCACACTCACATAAAGTCAGCATTTTTGGAGTTTTTGGCTTTTGATCAGAATAATGAGACATTTTTCACTTTGAGCTTTGTAAGACGCGCTGAGCTTCTATGAGATTCATTAATTAAAGCTTTAATTAATGACTTCAGAGTGACAGAAAAACAGCAGGAATTCTGATTTCTGGAGTTAATTCTGATATTTGTGCTTTAAATAATTCTGCAGCAAGAAAAGAGCTGCATTGAACCCATTCTCAACCCGCTGAAGTCTGCTGGACTAATTACGTCATGATGATGATGATGATGAGGATGATGATGATGATGATGACAGTAGATGACATCATGAGTTTTATTCATCAATCAGGCAACATAAAAAACACAAAAATATAAATATGTAAGTGTCTATATGTATGCCTCCACCAGAGAATATAGTTCAGGACGACGACCTTTGGAGAAGTTAAAAGGAGTGTCTCCTTCCATTCAGACGTACCTGTCAGCAGGTGAGATGTTACAGTTTAAGGTGAGTGTCTCACCTGAACATTTCATTTTGAAAGATGAGAGGATTTGGCAAAATAACAAGATAACTAAGATATGGTTTCATGTTCTGGAAAATGGTTGTCAGTAATGTAACGTGTGTGCGGATAATATTTATTGGGCTAAAATATGCAAATCACTGGTATGGTCCTTTAAGTTAATATAAACATCATAAGCTAACAGAAGCTGAAATGACGAGTTAAAGCTGCTTATGTATTCAAATAAACAGCCAAAAAACTCAAAGTACGTGATTTATAATCCTACTAGAGGGCTCTGTGTGTGTGTGTGTGTGTGTGTGTGTGTGTGTGTGTGTGTTTGTTTTAACCAAGCTGTGACACATCTTAAGCCCTGCCCACCAGGGAAAAACAGCGGAAAAACTAAACTGGCAGGCAGCCAGTCCCACAGGTAGACACACCTGAAACACTCTGATTCACCCTCACACACACACACACACACACACACACACACACACACACACCATCTGAAAATAGGATTTTAGTCTAAACTCACACTCTATAAGAGCTACACCACACAACACATGACAGGAAACACAGGAAGTCCAACAAAAGGTCATGCTGAGCACCACAGACATACTGTACGTTACCATGGCAACACTATAGGATAATATAGTACAAGATATACATAACTTTGACCTTGTGATTATGAAAATAAGGTTATAGGTTTAAATAAACTCGCTGTAGAGCAGTGCAGACATATAAAGTTCCACAAAGAGACAAATGTTATTTTAGGAATATTACAGACGTGATAAATCATAAACACTACATGCCATAAAGTCACAATAAGCTCAGTAAAAACAAGTCATTATAGGAATATAAAGACCATAATATACCAAAATATTTCTGTAATATCTGTCAAAAATGAACATTTGTGGGCTATTCCAAACTTTAGAACATAGCGTATAAACACCATAAATACAATGAAGTTATTGTTAAGTCATGATGAGGCAAAAACATATAAAGAGTCATTACTGGAATATTATATCATAAAAATATAACACCATTAATAACCATAAGGTCAGCATAAATCCAGTATAAAGTACCAGTCGGTTTATAAAAGTATATAAACAAATATTAAGCACAAAAAAGTCACATTACAATCCACAACAAGAATATCATATATGATACAAGAATATCATATATGATACAAGAATACAATATATGATACAAGAATATTATACATGATACAAGAATATCATATATGATACAAGAATACAATACATCATACAAGAATATCATACATGATACAAAAATATCATATATGATACAAGAATATCATATATGATACAAGAATATAATATGATACAAGAATATCATATATGATACAAGAATATCATACATGATACAAGAATATCATATATGATACAAGAATATCATATGATACAAGAATATCATATATGATACAAGAATATCATATGATACAAGAATATAATATGATACAAGAATATAATATATGATATAAGAATATCATATATGATACAAGAATATCATATGATACAAGAATATGATATATGATACAATAATATAATATGATACAAGAATATCATATGATACAAGAATATAATATGATATAAAAATATAATATGTGATATAAGAATATCATATATGATACAAGAGTATCATATATGATACAAAGAATATTGTATATGACATGAGAATATCATATGTATGACAGGAGATTTGTCAATTTGGACTAAAAGTCACATTTTTGTCACTATAGGAATATTACAGCTCTAATATATGAGATATCAGGTTATTAAAGTTGCTATGGAGCCAAATCCATCATATGTTATTAAATGAGTATTATAAGAGACATACTGTAAACGCTAAAAGTTCATGAAGTTAATATAATACAGGAAGAAGAAAGTCACATTATAAGTCACTATTTGAATGTTATAAAATATATGACCAATAAATGACCATAATGTGGCTGTAAAGTCAGTATGAGGAACCAAAGTCACAAAACAGGAATATGATTATGAAAATCATTACAGACATAAATAAAATGAGATGAAAATCAATATGTAGAAATAAAGTCACAGTCAAGATGCCACACACACACACACACAGGTTTAAAGCCATTTTTCAGGAAACAGACAGTGACACACACACACACACACACACACACACACACACACAT
>VXCM01004044.1:149592-173643 GCA_014773175.1 Lucifuga dentata
ACACACACACACACACACACACACACACACACACACACACACTTCAGAAGCTATTAAAGTCACATGCCGGTGACTTTGTGTGACTTTTCTGTGGAGAATGGAGCAGGACGACAGACTAAAAGCCTCCTGGAGGATTTTAACCACACAAACAGCAAAAACCACCTAAATGAAACAGGAAACGTTGCGTCGTTGCACAACACGCCGTGGAACTGCTGAAACTGGTCTGATCGCTTCAGTCCACGCGTGGAAAAGCAGCAAACCGCGGTAAAAATGCACCTTTCTCTTACCTGCATACCAGGAACTTCCATGGTTACTTCGAAGAATGAACGCCCTTTTCCTCCTCCAGGTCTGTGCGTCTTTCTCCTTCTTCTCCTCCTCTCACTCCTCTTTTCTTTTATCTCCTGTTCGACCTCCACAAAACTCCCAAAGCAGAAAAGTTCAGAGAGAAAAAGAAAAAAAAAGGAATAAAACTGCGATCAAACTACAAACACACACGTCATGTACGAGCCTGTAGCAACAAAAGTGCTGAGGAGGAGGAGGAGGAGGAGGAGGGGTTACAGCCTTCTACAAGGGAGGAGCAACAGTGCGTGTGCGTGGGAACAGGTCTGTGAAAAGGGAATCAGAAGAATGCCTGCTGCCACCCTGTGCCAGTGTGGAGGAATTACTGCTTTCTTTCTTTCTTTCTTTCTTTCTTTTCTCCTCTGTCTCCCCTGTTTAGTTGCCTTCCAATGCTTTATTTCCCAAAATGTCATAATAACTAATAATAATAATAATAATAATAATAATAATAATAATAATAATGTGTTCTGAGTCATCGCTTGAGTGGTTGCTATGGTTTTTCGGTGGTTACTCGGGTGGTTGCTATGGTGTTGGAGGTAGTTGCAAGGGTGTGTGTGTGTGGGCAATTTAATTAAATATTGTATTATTATTATTAAAACAATAATTGTTATATTATTAACTAAGAAGATATCAGCGGTTTAATATATAATTTAATTATACATGAACAACAAGCAGACAAATACAATGAAAAATATATATTTTTTAAACTACAGTAAAATTCCTATTTTCGACAGTCTGTGAAAGCATCATGTCTTATTCCCCTGACGTAATCCGGAAGTTGGGGCCGGGGGGCGGAGCCTGGGAAAAGATGGCGTCGCTGCGCTGCAGGAGAGATCCATGCGGCGTTATCTGTTTGATTTTAACTTATTTCAGCGTCTTTTACGCGGATTATGTGGTGATACAGTACGTCCTCATCCCCGCCTTCTCCGACAGGTCAGGATTTCATCTTTTACACAGTTTAAAGCTTAAAAACCAACATGGCGTCAGCGGCTCCATTCATCTGACAGCAGAAACCTGAGAAGCTTCACTGACAGCTGAATTTAATAAACCTCACATCTACTACAGGATTTTATTCCTGTTTTATAACCTTTAAATATGCAGGAAATAACGAAATAACACGTGACTTTAACACCAGAAAATCTAATCAGCCGGCTAAAAAATAATAAACAACGTCAATATCAGAAAAAAAACCCAGCAACAATATTTTCCTTATTGGCTGTTATTTGGTTTAATGTTTTCTTGTTTGGCTTTTTCAGTATTTCCTATGTAGTCGCTATAGCAGTAATATATTAATATTATCTATTTATAAAATAGCCTAATTGTAATAATTATGCTTACAGTGTGTGGTGTTCTCTGCATGGATCAGTGTTCAACCTGATTCTGCTGCTGCTGCTGGCCTGCCACGCCAAGGCTGTGTTCTCTGACCCTGGTAAGAGTGTGTGTGTGTGTGTGTGTGTGTGTTAAATTTANGGCCTGCCACGCCAAGGCTGTGTTCTCTGACCCTGGTAAGAGTGTGTGTGTGTGTGTGTGTGTGTTAAATTTAATGACTCAAAAAGTAAACATGCTCAAGAAATTACAAGAAAAGATAAAAGTATACTTGAGCCATTGTGTAAATTGTGTGTATGAGTTTATTAACTCCTGTGTGTGTGTGTGTGTGTGTGTGTGTGTGTGTGTACAGGTATGGTGCCTCTTCCTGACACAGCCATAGATTTCTCAGATCTTCGGTCGCAGTCGTCTCGGATGAACGAGCGTGTGAGTGACATGCATCACAGGCAGCAAAAAGCGGGACACGTCGGACATCTTTTTTATGACATCATCACTGTTGGACACAAACAGAGTCGGTGAAGACGGTTAACGTTGTTCGTGTGTTCAGAGCCGGTTTCCTGGTTTGGAACATGTTGGGTTTTTTTTTTTAGATTTCTGTCTCTCTTTCCTCACATCATCATCATAGATGTGCTTTTTTTCCCTTCAGACTTGCCGTAGAACATTGAGAATTCCAGTTTATGTCACTGAAACTCTGAGAATAATAAGGAAAGAGCTGATTTATGCTAAAATTGACATTAAACAGGAAGCATTAAGTGGAAGTTATGCAGATTTGGTCCAGCCTGTAATTTCAGGTTTAAGAACAACATATTTATGTGCGTGTGAGTGTGTATTTATGTGTCTGAGTATGTTGTGTGAGTGTGTATTTATGTGTGCAGAGCTGTATTTAGTGCGTCTGCTTCAGGGCTGGTCGGCGTGTATTTATGAGCGTGATGACAGACGTCTGTGTGGTGTTACGTCGTTTCAGCGACGCCCCGCTGTGACATCACAAACAGGAAGCTGGTTTGTCTTGAAGTACCAGCGATCAACACGTTGTTCAGTTATGTGTATTGATCAGCACTTTTCATTCCTACGGGTGTTAGTTTGTCGTTGTGTCTGTGAACGCACCATCGCTCAGGAGGTCACATGTTTGATGATTGTTGAGTTGTGATTCAGTCCAGAAGTTCTGACATCCACAAACTTTCCTCTTTTAGCATCTGTGCCAACTTTAAAAAAACAAAAAAAAACAGATTTCTCAGCTTTAATGTTCCCACGGATCCAAAAATACAAAGAAATTACAATATTTTTGTCACATTTTTTATCTGTTTTATTCAGTTTTGCACCTTTTTAATATTCAAGTTAAGTATTGAAAATTTCCTGGAAATTTTTTGTTTACGTAAATAAAATCAATCAGTTCAAAGGAAAAACTCCTGTATGACATATGTAACTATGGCAACCAAGATGGAATGCCACAGATGTTTTTCCAAATTATGTTCTTACTTCAAGAGACAAGAGAAAACTCAGAAAACAACGATCTGAGTTTGTGATGTAGACATTTGATCCTGTACAAACGTAACGACCATGTTAACATGTCGTTAGCGTGGCCGTTAGCGTGGCCGTTAGCGTTAACGTGCTGCTGTCTGCAGGGCTGCGAAGGCTGGACGGTGTGCAGCCGCTGCGAAACGTATCGACCTCCCAGAGCTCATCACTGCCGTGTCTGCCAGAGATGCATCCGACGTATGGATCACCACTGTCCATGGTGAGAATATACATCCATACATACATACATCCATTCATCCATCTATCCATACATACATACATATATTCATACATACATACATATATCCATACGTACATACATACATACATATATCCATACCTCCATACAAACATACATACATACATATACATACATATATCCATACATACATATATACATCCATACAAACATATATACATCATCCATACATCCATCCATTTCTTCCCCTTCCTGGTTTTCCATATCTGTTTCTACTCTTTTTCCATCTTCTCCTTCATGCTCCTTCTCTGAAACTCACCATTTCCCCTTTTTTCTTTTTCCTTCATACATCTTTTCTTTCTCTTGTGTAATTTGTGTGTTTTAGGATCAATAACTGTGTCGGGGAGCTGAACCAGAAGTATTTCATCCAGTTTCTCTTCTACACCGGTGAGTCCCACAGGAAGCTGCAGCTTTCTGTTTCACATCTGTGGTGCTGAGAGTGTTTTACCTGGACAGGTATGCTGAGTGTAACACCTGGACAGGTATGCTGAGTGTTACACCTGGACAGGTATGGTGAGAGTGTTTTACCTGGACAGGTATGCTGAGTGTTACACCTGGACAGGTATGCTGAGTGTTACACCTGGACAGGTATGCTGAGTGTTTTACCTTGGACAGGTATGCTGAGAGTGTTTTACCTGGGCAGGTATGCTGAGAGTGTTTTACCTGGGCAGGTATGCTGAGAGTGTTTTACCTGGGCAAGTATGCTAAGAGTGTTTTACCTGGGCAGGTATGCTGAGAGTGTTTTACCTGGGCAGGTATGGCCAGTCTGTACTCCATGGTGCTGGTGGTGACGGCGTGGGTGTGGCGGATACGAAACGAGAGAGAAGGTGACGCTGAGAAGGAAGGAGAGGAGACGCCTAGCAAACACCTGATAGTGTGAGTGTCTGAATGAGTGTCTTAACGAGTCGCTCAGCAGGTTAACGAGTCAGAGTCACTTTACGCTCTTTGATTACTTTTATTTACACTGTAAAAACTCCTGTAAAAACTGTAAAGTCTGTTACTAACTTGACAACAAATTTTGTCTGTGAAACATTTCTGACAAATATAAACTGTAAAACAAAGCAATTTTTTTCTACAACCAACATTTTTTTGTAGAATTTAGTATAAATTTTTATTTTTCTAAACAGATATAATTTTTTTTCTCCCAAATATACATATTTTTTCATAAATTTTTCATTATGTTCTCTAAATATCCAATCTATATAACCTAAATATACATATATCTTTTTTCTAAATATAGTTTTTTAACCTTTTTATACTCTAAATTTTTTTTGAAAATTAAAAAAAATTTAGCATGAAGACATTTCTTCACTAAAATTCAAAAATAATTTTCGGATAATTTTCTAGACCTTCAGAGCAGCAGCGACTTATAACATATCAGAAAAATGGAATATTGAAGATTTCTGTCAAAGACTTGCTGAGTTTTTCTTCCTGCGTCTCTCAGCGCTCATTACATCATCCTGCTGGTGGAGTCGGTTTTGTTCGGCGTGTTCGTCATGGTCATCTTCTATGATCAGGTACGAGATGAACGCAACACGAGCTTTACATGTTAGCGTGTTCCAGGAAAAACAGGAAGTCTAACAGCTTCTTTAAATCAACAATTCGGTCAGAAAATAACACGTTTGGATTCTGATCGTCTTCCTCGTCTTTCTGTCAGCTCATCTCCATCATAACCGACGAGACGCCCATCGAGCAGATGAAAAACAGGCTGATGACGAAGGACAGAAACTCCTCTTCCTCCTCCTCTTCCTCCCAGCTGCCGCACCACCCGACTCACACCCGCAAGCCAAAGATCGCCCTGCTGCGGGAGGTTTTTGGAAGAGGTGTGTGTGTGTGTGTGCGCGTGTTTCAGATTTTAAAAAATGAAAGGATGGAGAAAAGAAGGACAGAAAGGAAGGAAGGATTTAACAGTGTGATTGTCGTTTTTCAGGTTCAGTCTTCTGCTGGCTTCTTCCGCTCCACTCCAGCCCTCCGTCTGTCGGCGGCATCACCTATTCCGCCCTGCCCGACTACGATGTCTGACCTTTGACCTGTGAGACAGACAGAGGCAAGAAAGAGTCCGTGTGGGTGGGTGGGTGTGTGTGTGTGTGTGTGTGTGTGTGTGTGAGAAAGAGACAGAGAAGTTTCTGCCTGACTATGATGTCTTATCCTTAGACCTGAAAGAGGAAGCAGATTGTGTGTGTGTGTGTGTGTGTGTGTGTGTGTGTGTGTGTGTGTGTGTGTGTGTGAGATCCACAGACCCACTTAAACATGGTCTTTCCTGTCCGGAGGGAAACACGGAGCGCTGGAGCTTCCTGTTTGCTTCTGACGGTGTTTTTTTTAACGTACGGCAGCTTTGACTTGTGTCGTTTGCAGGAAACGGTTTGATACTTCTCTGCATCTTTACATTTGACCATTTTTATGTCAAATATCGTCGATATTCACTAAATGTTCTTCAGCGTATTGATGTCAGCTGATCTCTCAGTGTTACTGAGTCAGATTAAATTGGAAAATCTGACGTAAACGTGACATCAGAACAGAACGGCGCCGCTGACGGCGAGCATCACGGATTCAGTTTGTCTTTGAAAATCGCGGCAAAAATAATTCACGTAGATCCTCTGTAAGACTTTTTTATAACATTCTCAGACTCGCCACGCAAACAGGAACTTCCACGTTTTTCCAAGCGGAAGCACCGGAACGCATTTGGATGAGAACTCAGGAGAATCGGAGCGTTCTGAGTGCGTTTTTCTGCAGACTGCACCAAAACGCTGACAGTATTTCACCCCAAAATCAAGGTTTGCTATTTTTTAAATGTTACGTGATGAAGAAAAACAGATTTTTCGCTCCGGTTTTTCCTGTGAAGTGAAACCCTCCAGTTTGATGTCATGGAAAATGAATCAAAAATGAGTCTGTCAGTTTTCTTCAAACAGACTCAGAATGTCTGCAGATTCCTGTCTTTGTGTTGTTTTTTTTAATCGCTCCCATTCCTGTTTTATTCCTGAAATTCAAAGAAATGCAGTTTGATGTGTTAATAACTGAACTGTGTAACATTTACAGATTTACACACACACACACACACACACACCTGAGTATTCTGCTCTATCTCAGTGAAGGATCAATTCTTAATTTATTTATTGTTTCTAACTATTCCGTGGATTTAACTCTGCCAATAAGTGTGTATTTTTGTGCGAGGGGGTGAAGTTGCCTTTTCACGCTAATCTGATGTGGACTTGCTGCTTTTGTAACGATCGATAAGCTTCGGTACACGTGTGTGTGTGTGTGTGTGTGTGTGTGCGTGCGTTTGCATGTCTACGTTTTGTAATCTCAGCACAATCATATAAACGTGAAAAATGACACACTTTCACTGTAGGGGGGAGGGGCTAATAACAGGAATTCTGGTGCTCTCCATTCGGTTATAAACGGGGATAACAGCGCACAGTTTCTCTTTAAATTCTCTCCAAATGGAAAATGGGGTTCCTGCCAGCTTCTGATTGGCTGACAGCCACGTTGGCTGATTCTTATTTAGCTGCATCTGTAACCTCAGAGGTTCCATTTACTCCGTTAACATTTACTTCAGTAACTTTTTTCACAAAATTGTACTTTATTGAGTAGTTTTATTGCAGGATACTTTGAACTCATACTTGAGTATATTTATGAAGTAAAAAAATATACTTTTACTCTGTTACATTTGCTCGCAGTCTTTGCGTTACTTTTGATTTCACCCATGCTTCGGCTCCAAAGTAGCCACGCCCCCACCCTCTGTTTCCGTGGTTTCACCTGGAGCACAACAGTCATAAGGTATATTCCAGCACAGGCATCTCTAGGGGGTTGTGGACCACACTGGGTGACACCATCAGAGAGGGTGCACCAAAATGGCTGTCTGTAAAAATTTTGTGCAGTTTTGCAGCAGAAATTTATTATTATTTTTTTATAAAAATATCCCTGTGGTTTGTTATAACAACACATATTTATATTTGTGAATACTGTGGTAATTAGTATGTATTTTACGTTTCCATCAGTCTATTAACGTTATGTCACTGCTGCTCTCTCTTTTAAATTAAACTAATCATAAATATTTTATGGTCATTTCAACTTTAATAACAAAATTGAAAATTAAAAACTTTTCATTTATTTATTGTAAAAGAACGCCCACCTGCAGTTCCTTCAAGGCCCACACTTTAGGAATCACTGATCTCTGAGACATTTCAGAATAAGAGCATCAGCTAAATGTCTGATAACCGCGGAATGAAACGTGTTTTTCATGGCAGCAAAGGCAGCTTCACCCTCGCTGTATTTTTATGTATATAGTTACTGACTAACTGTGTCCTGGACTAAATATGAGCTTCAGATATAAAAGGGATTCTGTGGATTAAATCCCCAAACATCCACTTTACCAAAGTGCTGTCAGACTGAAAACAGGATAACAGGAGAGATGAATCTAAAGCACTTTCCTTAAATCATGAAAGTTTAGCTAGAACTACTTCTTTTTCTTTTGTTTTTTTTTTTTAGTTTTGACTTTTGTTTAAAGCAAATCAACAAACTATTAATTACTGGTGCAATGATTTTTATCAGCCTATATTTAAAAAACACATAGGGAATATTTAGATGGTGGTTACCAGTGCAAAATAGCCCCAATTTCCCTTAAAATACCTGATCTCACACCACAATATCATTATTTTGACAACATGGCACCTAGCTACAGGAAGGCAGGTATTCAGGAAGCATTGGTTAGAAAATAACTGAAAAAATATCTCAACTACATCAGAGTTTATCATCAAACCCAACAGTGGATGCAACCATTCTCAAACTCTAATTCTAGAAGAGCAAAAAAAAGACTTCTTACTTCCTGTATCCAAACATCTGCAGGAAGAGAGGACGTTGGATTCAACGCGTATAGAAGGAAGTCGTCTGCATACAAAGACAGTTTCTCTCAGCGTAACCACATAGATAACCGCTCTAAGCTCAAAACAAGACGGGAGAGAACACGAAGCCCTGAGTCTGACAGAAATTTCAAGAAAAACTAAAAACTCGAGTGACATTTTTATAAACGAAAAAGAAGATTCCACTAAAGCTTCAGATGTATTTTCTCTGATGTTTTTATGGTGTTACAGCTTAAAGGAGGTTACTACATTCTAGTTTTTCCTTTTGTCCTCCAACATGGTGGCATAACCTGTGTTACCATAGTAACAAGTCGCCAAATGTTCTTTGACTGGCAGTTAAACTTCTGATATTGACCCGTATTCACGCCTAGCTATAATATACACGTATATGGAGGTCCATATTTTATATCGATGACCCTGAAGGGAGAGTTTTCTTTTTCTGTTGCATTCTGGGTAAAACAAAATGAGGTTTGAAATGGTTTTGTGGATAATGTGGTGTTTTGGTCAGAATTAAACACAAAGTGATAGTCGGTAAATTAGCTTTTTTTGTGTAAAAAAAAAAAAAAAAAAAAATCTAAATTAAATGCATAAAAGCATTTCAAACTGTGAATGTTTTTAGTCCAGGTGTGTTTTAACTTTCAGGGTTCTGGTTTGCTGTTTGACTCTGTTCTTTTTGTATCCGTGTTGTTTAACGGGTGCGTTTGTTTGTTTGTTCACTCTCTGTTTGGCGAAACGAAACAAGCACACCTCATTGCTGTTTTACTTGACTGCGGGAAGGAATGTGTGTATAAAAGAAAAGAGGGCTTGAAATTAACTGTGGCAACCAGCCGAAGACTCGAAAATCTCATATACACGCTGACATTTCTTTAACCTTTAACAATCTGATATTTATAAACCTTTAAAGGTGAAGTAAGCAACTTTTATTGTGCAAAAATACCGACTGATTTATTGTCTTAGAGTCTCTCTTAATCAGGAAGGTTAAAATGACATTCATCCCAAAATACGTTTGGAGGAATTCATAAAACACACTGGCAGATTTAACATGTCAAAGTAGCATCATCCATGGTCCCTCGTTCATAAATGTCTGTTATTCATCTTTTATCGTTTACCCTAAAAGACACGTTACTACAGTATTTCCTTATTTATATGTTGAGAAAGCGATTCATAAAAAATCCATCAGTAAGCTGCAGTATTGGATGGGTTTTGGTGTATTTTGGATGATTTTAAGCAGTAGATGTAATTAACAGCAAGCAAACCTTTATAACTGAAACTCATTAAGAGTCTGCTCACCTAAAAAATAAAACTGATTCCTGATGACAAAAAGTTTTTTCACTTTTCTACTGGTGCACTTTGGTGAAAAGTTTATTCTTTGGCTGGTTGACTTTAAAAAGTTAGTTTCATTCCTTCAAACAAAGCAACAAAGAATTTTAATATCATGTGGCGTCATGATGAAGAAGTTTACAGCTGACTGATGTTTTATTTATTGTTACTATCTTGATACTGTGACCTGTGTATTATTCCTGTTGATGCTGCTCTGGCTCCTTCAAATGGAAGTAAAACAGATGTCTTATAAACTTACTGCTGTCTCTTTGTTTTATTTTATTTTTTATTCATAGGTCCTTACATAGGTGAGGATCATAAAACAGACACAACACAAACTTAGAATTAAATCAAAGGCAGAAAAACCAGCAGCAACACTTGTTGGTTAGCAGATAAATCCAGTTTTATTGTTATTTTTAATCTTCAGTAACCTAAAAACCTCAAACAGTCCAGGAAGCCCAAACAGTACAAACAGTCTTTTATGGTTTGAGGAATTAAATTAAATACTTTAGCTTTACAGAAGGCAAAATGAGCTTCATTTGCTTCCTCAAAGAAAACCTGCTGATGTGGATAGCAAATTAATTTAAAGGAAACATAATCTTTTCCAAAACGAAAAGAAGCTACTGGGAAAATTGCGGACATTATTCTGTTAAATTATTCAAGTGTTTCCTGCAGGGAATCATTAATATATCAGCTAAACCAGATGAACTCCGTCTTGTGCTCTGGAAGCTCAGAATGACTTTGGCTGCTTTGGCTTTTCCCACTCGGAGGATGGAAATTCCGAGGTTCATCGAACGCAGCACGAGGATACTCCGAGGCAGAATTTGAACGCGGCTGGGGTTATCAAACTGACCAGCCAATCACCGGACGGTCTTTAAATCAGCCCACTTCCACCGAGCTCGTTCATTGGTCGAGCGCGCCGTCCATCACAGTCACGAGTGAGCTCAGAGTCATGTGACTAATGTTTTTGTTGTCCGCTTCCTCGTTCAGCTTTCTCGCAGTGTCATGAGACCAGGAGCTCCTCTGCGACTCTTCCACAAAGCTCCTATCGGGCTCTGAAGCCTCCCTACGCGGGTAGACACTCTTCCTGAGGCCGAGAGGAAAGGCTCCGGTCCGGCGGTATGGCGGACGGGGAACGGTCTCCCCTACTGTCCGAGCAGCACGACGGGACCAACGGCGTCTCTCCCGGCGGCAGCTCGCATGGACGTCAGCCCAAACCGCAGAGTACATCCGTGACTTCTGCAAGCCACACTAGCCAGACACAAAAAGACACAGTTTGGATGTTTGATAGATAATTTCATCTATTTTAAGATTGAGAATCGTTAATTTTGTAAAAGTCTGGTGTAAATTTCATTTTCTAAGCTAACGTTAGCTAGCTAGCAGGTGAGCTAATGTTAGCATTAATAAATGAAGTTAACGTCATAAAGCAGAAAGTAATGAAGAGTTAAAACATCTAATTTCGCCTTTTATGTTGCAGAAATTATAGATAACCAACAGTCTGAAGTATTATGTTTATAACATACTGTTTATAGTTAATTGTATTAAAATAATCCAGTGTAGTTAAAGTTAAAAATGGCTGTTCTAAGACTGCAAAGAATGCTTTTGGTATTTTTGCATCATGGACAGGAGGTCAAAGTTCACACCGTGAATTGCTTTTTCAAAAGCTGTAAACGTGAATCTGTACAGGTTACATGCTCAGTTTCTTTTTATTTTATTATTATGATTATTTTAGTTAGTTGTAATCTGTATTGTGGGTCTCAGTTCCTGCCACTTTATTATCATTATCATTATTTATTATCTCTTTTTCATCCCAGTCTGCGTTATCTCTCTCCTTCTCAGTCCTTCTCTTCTAATCTCATCTTCTCTTCCTTTGTTAGTGTGTTGTAGTCTTCATTTTCACTCTTCCATTCTTCTTTGCCCTCCCTCATGAAGTTTGTATAGACTAATAGGTAGAGAGAGAGAGAGAGAGAGAGAGAGAGAGAGATCGATCTCCACTGCAGCTCTGAGCAGAGGTCATCAAATGCAACATCATGCACCTGTGTCCTGGACTGCATTGAGATCCATAATAGCACGACTCAAACCAAATCCAAATGACGAATCAACTTCTTACTGTGCGCACACACAGACGCACGCACACACACACAGACGCACGCACACACACACAGACTGAGACTCTGCTTGTGTTTCTGTTGATTTGGTGTACGATCACAGCATAACAAAAGCCTTTCCTTCTGACGGTCTCTGTCTCTCTCCAGGTTTGGCGCCGTTTCCCAGCTTGGTGGCTCCAGGCGAGGCTCCGCCCCCGTACTCGCCGCAGGGCAGCCCAGACAGCGGCAGCGCTCCGGTCATCAGCTGCCGAGTTTGTCAGACCACCATATCGGTGGAGGGCAAGATGCACCAGCACGTGGTGAAGTGCGGCATCTGCAACGAAGCAACGGTAAATCTCACAGAATCAGAGTCATGCATGTGGAGATCGCCACGTCTGGAATGACTTTGCCCAAACACGAAACAGCTACATCTCATTTCACCATGCAGACGTTATTCAGTGTCTGGTCTTTACATTGTTCCATATGAGAAGAAAATTCTGATGATGATCTCAAAACGAATGTTGGGGAAAACGTTTCCTGTTTGTGTTTTTTTTTTCGTTCTCTTAGCCGATAAAAAATGCTCCTGTCGGGAAGAAGTACGTCCGCTGTCCGTGCAACTGTCTGCTGATCTGTAAAGTCACGTCGCAGAGGATCGCCTGTCCTCGGCCGTACTGGTGAGACAGAAACACGGCGTGGGTCTGATTTTAATCGCCAAACTCTGGTTCTAAACACGTGATTTGTCGTGTGTATTGCTCAGTAAACGCGTCATCAACCTGGGACCCGTTCACATCGGCAGGGAGAGTCCGGAACAGCAGCACCAGCCGGTCGGCATCAGAGTCATCTGTGGACACTGCTGCAACGTCTTCCTGGTAAGAACACACGCACACACACACACACACACTTCAAAACTTCTCTGATGTTACCTTTCCTCTTCCTGTGTTCCTACACACTCTGACGTCCCTGAACGCCTCTCTGTTTGCAGTGGATGGAGTTTTCGGACCGGACTTTGGCACGATGTCCTCACTGCCGAAAAGTGTAAGCGTGACAGACAAACCGCTTTACTGCATTTCTGCCTGCTGCACACAGATGCAGCAACCTTCATTATCTTTTGAAATGATTTGCAGCTCCTCTATTGGTCAGTGGTATCCCAGGAGGAAGAGCCTGCAGTGCTTCCTGCTCTTCTTCATCTTTGCTTTTTCAACCGCAGGACTTGTGGTGCGTAGTCGTGTTTTATGGTTATTCTGGTGTACTTCTAGCTTTCATACAAGAGACGACATTGTTCGTGTGTGTGTGTGTGTGTGTGCGTGTGTTCTCAGGTCGGTACATGGAGGTCTGCCAAGCACTCTACAGGGATCTACGTGTCGTGGGTGATCATGATCCTGCTCACGCTGTTCACCATGTTACGAGTCGTCTACTGGAGGTGTCTGAAAATCAGCGACCCCATATCCAACATCACGTAGAGGGGGGGGGGNGGGGGGGGTGGCAGACGGAAAGGCGAAACACAAGATATAAACAGAAGCAGCTGCAAAGCCAGTAAGTCGAGTTTCTAAAAATTGCAGAGGAATGGAGGGAACAATTGATACTGTAGAGAGAGAGAGAGAGAGAGAGAGAGAGGATGTATTGATTAGATTTATGATTTATGATAACGTTTGGCGTTGAGCAGTAATATGTTTGGCATTGAGCAGTAATAATCGGTAATCTCATGCTGGTCAGATGGCATATATGGTGAATTTACTGGACATCTTTATTCTGGGTTTATTAGTTTCTTATTAAACAGCAGACATGCTTTTATTTGTTGTTTGGAGTTAAAATGTCGACTTTCACTGATTAAAATCATGACAGTGATTATTGATTTAAAGGGATTTTTGAGATTTAAATTGAATTAATTCACTTATTTTGGGTTTATAGAAACGATCAGGGTGTTTATGATTTAACAGGCTGAAGTTTATCCTTCAATCTGACGTTAAAATGTGACTTTAGAAAACTGACGCTTGTAAAAATAATAAAGGAGTTAATAAAATGCTGAGGGAAGCAGAATTACACGAGGAAGCTTAAGTAAATCAATATCCTGAAAATATTCTGGATCATTTATTATTCATTTTTTTTTACATCAGTCTAGCAGCACTCCGTATTAAAGGGCCATATCAGTGGTTTTACAAGTTGGAGCCCAATAAATACTACCTGCATACATGTTACATTATGCGAAACATTTTCCAAAACAAAAAAACATTTAATAGTTTTCTTGTTATTTCCTTTAATCTTTCAAAGTCTGCCTTAAAATTCAACGTTTCACCTGCTGCTAAAAGCACGTGCCAACTCTTTAGAAGCAGATTTTTATAGCAAAGTGGAATAAACTGAAACCAATGTTAGTCTGGAAGGTAGGAAAAACTATTTTAATATTTACCGCTCCAGTCATATGTTCAGAAAAATGGTTATCGGTAACTTAATGTGTATGCAGGTTGTATTTATTAGGCTGAAACATGCAAAACCACTGGTATGCTCCTTTAGAATTGTCTCGTGGGCATTTTGCATATGTTAGCTTCAGAATGTCTTTTGTTGAAAATAAAATACTTGATCTGGAAATTCTGCACTTTGATCTGTTTTAGCAGAAAATAGTCAGAGCACACAG
Source organism: Lucifuga dentata (assembly GCA_014773175.1). Taxonomy (NCBI): domain Eukaryota; kingdom Metazoa; phylum Chordata; class Actinopteri; order Ophidiiformes; family Bythitidae; genus Lucifuga; species Lucifuga dentata. The sequence goes on from VXCM01004044.1 coordinate 163,927, forward strand.
GAAGGAATTAACGTCTTTATTCATCTTTTTTGAATCCACCTGATTTAAACTCATTGAGCTGATAAACACTAATGAGCGCGTCTCTTTCCGTTCTGATGTAAATAATCTGTGCAGGCTTCTTGTTTCCCCCTAGTGGCTGATTCATGTAATTACATGCTGACTGTCAAACATGTTGCACTACATTGATGTTCTGTTGTATTTTGTTGATGTTATTCAGGTGTATGGATTTTTTTTATACTGTGAAAGACTAAAGTTTTAATAAAGTTCTCAGAGATTTCTGTCTGTTATTGATTATTGAAAATCAAATGAATGACTAGACTTCAGACAGATACAAGCATGTCTAGTACTCTGCAAAACACAAAGCAAAGGAGATCGACAACAAAGAAAGACAAACTACATAAAAAGATCAATATTTGAGACAAATCAAAGAATTATTTGTGCAGGAAATAGGGATTTAATGCTTAAAATGTTTTATTTTTCATTGAATCAGTCTTTCATTTGTCATCTAAAAAGCCGCACTGTTAAAAAAGAAAAAGTTTTTTTACATTTCTCACAAATCTTCCAGTTTTCCACGTCTAGAAAAAAATCTTGATTCAGTAAAAATAAGCAAAGAACAACGAGCTTCACTTTATTCTTCCTGTAATTCTCATGATCCACCAGCAGAGGGCAGCAGCCAGAGACAGCAGAATCCTGCAAGCCTATTTTCTCTCTCTCTCTCTCTCTCTCTCTCTCTCTCTCTCTCTCTCCTTTCAGTCTCTCGTGGTTTGAGTTCTGCTGAGTACCTAATGACTTCAGCCTTTGGGGAAAACAGCTGAAATTCCATCATCTGGGAATGCTGGAGCACTTTTTTTTTTTTTTCCTTTTTGACATTTGGGAAAATTTGCTGATTTAGTTTTGTGATTATGAATTTTTTTTTTGAAATCTCATTCAGGAATTCTACTGGAATTACTCTGGAAATAAGCTGAGGAAAAACATTCTGTGTAAATGTTGAAATCTTTTTTTTTTCACGTTTCTCCTAATTTTTGAATTTTGGGATTGAACTTGATATTTGGACGTACAGTTCCCAACTCTGCGTGTGAGGAACGAGTGTATATACAAGTGTGTGTGTGTGTGTGTGTGTGTGTGTGTGTGGCCATGCTGGAGGAAAAGAAGGCCCGGGGTTGTCGTCGGGGGCGTTCAGCAGGTTTTGGTCACCAAAAAGCCCCAAAGTTCAACAACAACAGCAGCCGTAACCTGACAGCCGGTAAAACACAAAGCAGCAACGGCCTCGACCCCGCGTACCGGTGAGAACACACATCTGTGTGTGTGTGTGTGTGTCTTTTAATGTGTGTAAAACTCAGCAAAGTCACATGTATTACACACACAGCGTCTTTGTTTTATTCCTGTATTTACCCTCCATGCCAGCAGGGGGCGCACAATCCACGAGAGGCTGCGTTTTTATTAAAGTTTAACCTTTATTTGTCTTTAGCCTGTATAAATAAAAGATATATAGTTTATAAAACCAAATATCAGCCAATATATTAACCTTTTTCCATGTCTGTATTTAGCTCAAAAGTTCAGATGTTTTCAGGATTTGAGGCTCGAAAAGCTTCATCTTCAAACACAACTCTGTTTCACCACCAAGGCTTGTTGCCATAGTTACCACAAAGCTAACTATAGGACTAGTTTATCTGTACTAGCTAGCCTACAAGTCACAGTACAAGGTCAGCTGTACTGACCTTGTACTGTGACCTCAACACACACACACACACACACACACACACACACACACACACACACAGCATACACACAAACACCTCATAAATTTTTGAGATGGTCTTCAATTTTTAGAGTACAAGGCTATGACTCTATACACACACACACACACACACACACACACACACACACTGTTCCTTAAGTCCACGCCGTTATTTCTCGCCGGCCCTCCCTCCCACCTGTTGCCCATTAACACTTTAGCACAGGTTCCACGCGTGCTTCCTGTGTTCCCGCTGCTTTTACGGTTCCATGTTAGCATCCTCCGCCGTGTTCCTCAGCTCAGACATGCATCATTAATCAGAACACACGTCACGGGAAGTTTATGACACGCATGAGAAGCAGTTTGGGAGCAGAAATGAGCGTTTGATGTCAGCGTTGGCGGTTTAGTTTTAGGCCTTTAGCGTCCATGCTGGACTGATGCTAACAGATTCAAAATATTTACAGTTATAAACATGTACAAGACGTCATATTACTCATGATTTAGGATCATGTGAAGCAGCATGTGGTTTTCCACACGTGATTCAGCTTCTGCTGTCATAGTTTTCTTCTTCATGGATCAGATGATGCTATGACAGGAAAGGATCCACATTCATCTTTGTTACTCTGATTTACTTTGATAGAAACTACTTCCTGTTTGGAGTTTCTGTCTGACCAATCAGCAGAGAGAGTGTTGTCACATGACTTTAGCTGATAGATTCTGGTTTGATTGGATGTTTTTCTGTGTGAAACTGAACCAAACCAACAATTTAGTTCCTGATTCAGACCAGAACAAACGATCTGCAGCTCATGTCATGGAGGATCATACGTGTCAGATTCAGCCTGACATCCGTGATGTTTTCTGGCTCTAAACTCGTTTTTTCTCTTTCTCATTGGTTTATATGAACATTTTGAGAGTTTCCTAAAATAGTAAAAGTGGAAGCCGGTGAACACATCAGCTAATATGGTGTCAAGTATATTGGGTGTGTGTGTGTGTGTGTGAAACCACGATGGTGATGAAACCCCTCAGCTGCAAAATAAGCTGAGGTGTGATGATGTAATCTGAACTGTGCGCACACACACACACACACATTCACACCAATCCTCACGTTGTATCACTATCATTTTTCAGTGTCAGTCTTATTCCAGCTTCCTGAGATCATATCAGGTCCTTTAACGGTCAAAACTAGTCTTTTGATCGTGTGAGATGGTCATATGATCAAAAACACACCAAAACGACAGACCACACACGCACACGCACACGCAGACTGATCAGCATGTCTTTGCACTAACACGTAAAGTTTTTAATTCCGTCTTCACCGCTCCTTCAAATCCTCCATCAGAAAGATCACATGACAGGAAACCGTGAACGCCATGGGAGCTGTACGGCTCTGACACGCGTGTGATTGAGTTTCTCTGCTTTAAGCCGCCGCGTGTTCCTCAGACAGATGCTGTAATGCACACGTATCACACGACCTCATCAAAGGATGCTGGGAAGGCGTGGTGGAATCTCCAGCAGACGTTTGCTGCCTGGTTTTGGGTTCGAGCTTTCTGCTCTGCATCGCAGCTTTTCATGACGACGACTAAATCATAATCAGACCGTTTGTCTTCTCAAAAAACATGGAGACGAGCTGCATCAGACCGAAAAGACAGCAAACATACAGCTTTATATAAGCAGTGACAGCAACAGGCAAGGTCAAAGGTCAAACCAGGGATTCCTGAGGTGTCACAGGCTTTTATAAGGCTGCTGGAGCCACAACAGGTGGTGTTTTACCTGGAATTTAACGAAACCGACTGAATTCACAGCTGCTGTTCTCCACCAATGAGAGCGCTGCACAATTTTCAAAACTCTCAGTGTGTGTGTGTGTGTGTGTGTGTGTGTGCGCGTGCGTGCGTGCTCCATAATGAGGTCACGGCCACATGACAGGGTAGCGATGACAGCCGAAAATAAAACCAAGACTCTTTTGGTTCAATATCTCCTTCCAGACACACACACACACACACACACACACACACACACTCGTGGCTGCTGGCTGTCAGCTGTTTGCTTGGCGGTCAGGTGTTAAGTCCTGCAGTCCGGCGGGAGGATAAAGAGGATATCTTAGTAATTCATGGTAGAAAATGATCCTTAATGAAAATATTTATTATCACTTCTTCATAAACTCAGGCTTCAAAGTTAATAACTGTTAATTATCAAAGGTCAAAGGCCAACATGTCGACCCTGCTTGTCTCTACAGTCTTGTCTGACCGGTGAATCAAATGTTCCTGAACGTGATTGGCTGCTGGTTCGTATGACTTAGCAACAAGACTCACCTTTTCACCTGCAGGAAGACGGTTTCTCACCTGTTCAGGTGGTCTGAGTTCACCTGTCTGACTGGTTTCACAGTCAAACATGTCAGGATGAGGTGTAGTTATAGATTTTGTTTTGGGAGATATTTTGAAAAAAAATATCAAGGAATTTTTACATTTTTATTATAAATATTAAAAATTTGTCAGAGGAAAAAATCAATAATAGAAGGTGGCAATGATTCAAACAAATTATTTCTACACATTTGTTTTTTTTAATGGTAATAGCCCATTAAAGTGCATTAGCTAAACGTCTGGAAGAATGGCGCCCCCGTGTGGCAAAGTAGTGATAACACACCTGCATTCTTTCTCTTACTTGGTGTCCTAACATTTCTACATTCCGTCATGACTGTTTTTTAATATGATTTGCTGGTTTCAAAAAAAAAAAAACCTTTAAAGGTGAGATATAGATATCATGATTATATTATGATAAACTTATAAATCACTGGAGTTTAAATATGATGACAAATATGTTCCAAATGGGAAAAGTTGTCAGTTTCCAACCAGAAGAACTAGAGAATTTCCGGTCTTATTCCAAAGTAATAGCCTAAAGTCAGCAAATCTTCAGCACTTAACTGTTTACAAACAATACTTTGTATGGAAATACAAAGAAATATCATTCAGTGGAAATGTTTCTGATAACTTTCTAATCAATTTTGTTTTTGATGATTAATCAGAATATAGTAGAAATTCTTATTTATTAGAGTTAGTGAAATACTTTAATTTTGGGGGTTATAATGTAATATTTTCATGATGAATAATGATTAATATTGCGAAATATATAATAGAAATATTGCGACAAAACCCATGAGCTGCATCAATATAAACATAACTTTCAAAATGTTATTTTGCCTTTTTGTTTCATTTGATAAACTCGTACTTTTATTCCGAAGGCAGAAAACGGAAGTCTTTCTATCAGAGCAACTTTTATTATGAAGGTATTATGTGTAACTTGACGCCCGGAAGTGTCGGTTGCCTTAGCAGCCAGTTTGGATAAAACTGCTAAACACCAAACTCTGACAACCGCAACAAACGCAGCAAATAACGAAGGTATGCAATAGAAACTTTATAATTTATACAATTTATTAATATAATTTATACGATTTATCGGCACTAATTTTCCTTGTCGTTGTCTTATTTGCGTTAAATCGATCTCAATTTAAAGCTAATGTCAGCTAATTCTGACTGCTAGCTTCTGTTAGCAAACGGGTTTACTTAAACACGTTTTTGACAACATTTGTTCGCTTTGACTCCTTTTATTAAACGTTTTTACATTTACTATCAATGTAGCCTCACATCAAACAGCTAACATTTCCACTATTTAATCGCATCAAAACTATAGAACAGTAACAAACGTAGCGCACAAAATACAACAGCTGTTTGTTTTTGAAATTACCGCTAAATACAATTTAGTGCTGAAAATAACTACGCAACGCCCTAAACAAGTAAATTAGGGCGTTAAAGCGTTACTGCTTAACAGAAAGGTTTAATATAAAGCATATCTCTCTTCAGCGCAGCCGTTGTTATGTCTGTTCTAGAATTCTCAGCAAAGTGACATAAATTCTTACATATTTGAGAAGGTAAACATGGAAACTTCATGTTTTCCAGGTGAACAGGTGTAAACACAGCAAAGGTATATTTTAGATCTGATTATTTGCAGTTGACACACTAACATGAACATTCCAGCACAGACACCTTGCAGCTTGTTTCTGGGTCAGATGTCTCCACCCTGCAGCAACAGTGTGTATATTGTGTATTTTATGGTTGTGTATTTTATCGCATTATTGTTTTTTTAAGTGTCTAAACAGTTTTTTTCTGCTCTCCCTGCCGTGTTGTCATCAGGTTAGCAAAGAACATAAATCAGATAGCAGTGTTTCCTTTGCTGATAATATTGTCTATTTTTCATTTGAAGCTCTCTCCATCTAAAGGATTTATTTTTAGCTGCACACTTTCCAGTGACATTTACCTGTAACACCTGTGATCTGTATGAAACAGCACAAACAGAAGTATAAAGAGATTTATCATCATGATGATGTCTGTAAGTCATAACGACCACTTATGTGCATTAATCTCTTTTCTGCCCTAATTCTTCCAGCTTTGCGTCGCTGTTGGAGCATGGTGCCCATCCTCCTGCCCCCCAGCCTCTAACAAGCCCCCTGATTGGAGGGCTTCCAGGCAGTTCGCTCCTGATTGGCCAGCAGGCTGCGTCCTTGCAGCTGGCTCACATCAAATCTCAGATCGCCCTCACGCAGATAAACAATGCGTTTGCTCTTGGCAGACAAGCTGCGACTTTGACAGGCAGCTCGAACGCAGCAGCTCCCTTCATACCCGCCACGCCTCCATCCCCCACCGCTGCAGCCATCAGCCTGCTCAACCTGCTGAAGGTCGCAAACACCATGTCTCATCCTCTCAACAACCCCTACGCCTCTGGGAACCAAATCTCCACCCAGGTGCAGAGTCAACGCTCCATCACACATGTAGAGAGGGATCCTCGGAGGGCAGCTCCTCGTGGGGGATCTGGGCTTAGTCTGGATACTGGAGGTTCCTCTGGGACCTCTTCCAGCTGTGGGGAAAAGCTTCCATCGATGCTTCCCCAGTCAGCGAGCGACGGGCCGTGTCCGAGCAGATCCACGGTGGATTACAGCGACATAGAAAGATCTNAGCGAGCGACGGGCCGTGTCCGAGCAGATCCACGGTGGATTACAGCGACATAGAAAGATCTGTTGACCTGCATATCAGCAGAGCCAGAGAGGCGGTGAAGCTTATCAGCAAACCAACGCCGCAGACACAGAATCAGCCTGCAGCCCAGAACACCCAAAGAGACAAGCTGCTGTCCTCAGGCACAGGGACGACGTCCAGCGCCACGTCCTCCACTCCTGCCTCTTTTGGACACTTTAGACAGCTGGGTGATGAACCTGGCAGCAGCTCCTTGGACTGGATGTCAGGCTACAAGAGGCCTGCCGCTGATGACTCCCATCGTTTTTATTCATCCGCTTCATCTTGGTGTACAGGTGGACCTGACAGTGAAAGAGAAAGCAATAAGACATCCATTCCAGGTTTAGGAGATTTAGATTATCCGCCGTCTTCAACAGAGCCGAGCCGACCCAAATACACCTCTCAGTCGGCTGCTGGCATCCTTTGGCACTTCGGCCTCGAGAAAGAAGACTTGGAACACCTCATCAGTTTCCCTGATGACCAGATCACCCCCGATAACCTGCCGTTTATCATACGTCAGATCCGCAATCAGAAGGCTGGAAGGACGACAGAAAAGCAGGATGTGGAATCTGCCGTTCACCGGCCGGGTAAAGTGATCGAGTACGGACATACCAGTAAATATAGTGGAGGAACTGAGGAAGAGGATGACGTGATCAGAGGCAGCAGCAACGGGAGCGTGAGTGTGTCAGCGGACACAAGTGACCACGGTGAGGAACGCCTGCCGGGAAATTCAGCAAAACACGGAGCCTCAAGTCCTTCCTGTGACCAGGCGAGTCCTTTTCGGACCCTCACTGCATCTTGGAGTTCAATACTGAATTCAAACCGTGAGCCGACCAGGCAAGCCCCGAGACCAGACCAGTCCTCTGTGCCCCCCCACAGCTCTAAACCCACTCCAGCCAGAGACCCAGAGGCCGAACGCCAAGCGAAAACCAACGCAGCCTGCACTCCGTTTCCTGGCAGCAGCGAGGGTCAAGGATGGAGATTTGCTGAGCAGGAGAAGCAGCAGCAGATGACGAGTCCTCCAGCTGCTCCTGCACTTCACGGCGCCGGCGTCTCTGAAACGCCATACGTGATGCGACCGGCCGTGTTCGTCCCTGCCGATCTTCAGGCCTTGGTGAGCTACATCGGCATGACGCGCCCGCCTTCCATCAGGCAGCCTTCAGCAAACGCTGCAGCCTTCAAGGGTTTGCCGCCGCTCGCCATGATGCACGACTACGCGGCGGCCTCGCCAGCAGTCTTTCCTCACACATGTTCTCTGTGTGGCGTAGAATTTGCTCATATGAAGGTGAGGGTTCTCTGTCCCGGCACGCTGATGGCTAATCTTTAACAGCCAGAGTCTCGGTGACACAGTGTTTGCTTTGACTCGTAGGATTGGATCTCCCACCAGAACGACGGCCGACACCTCCAGAGATGCAAAGTCCTCCGACGACAGTCAGTTTTTACTCGTTTTACCTTTTCTGTCCTTCGTCTCTATGTTTTTGAGGAGTTATAGAAAAACAGGTTAAACAGACTTCCTCTTCCTGTCGTGGTTTAATTTAAGACGTTTTAAGCCTGCATGGTTTGGTTCGGTTTAGTTGGACGGTTCATTTCCTGTCTTGGTCAGATCTGTCCAGACCAAAACTACCGCACCGAGACGTTTAGAGGTCTCAGTTCCAAACGAACTCTCAGCGGTTCGTTTGTGATCTGTACAGTCTGTTGATCTGTAACCATGGAGATGCTACGTAAAAACTCTGTTAAAGGTGGAAATGCGTCAGTCTGAGCTAACACGTGTTCAGGTTAGCGTGTGCTTGTATGTTGTCAGCATGTTGCTCCATTCTCCTGTGCAGCGTGTGAAGGCAGCATGTCTTCTTTACGTCATGTGAAGCAGCATGTGGTTTTCCACACGTTGTCCTGAAGTCAGATTCAGCTTCTGCTGTCATAGNGTGAAGCAGCATGTGGTTTTCCACACGTTGTCCTGAAGTCAGATTCAGCTTCTGCTGTCATAGTTTAGATGAGTGTTTGCGGAGGAGTTCTTTAAGGAGTCTGAAGGAAACGTTCCTCGATGCCTCTCGCTGACGTTCAGACGTTGCTGACGTTATGCTGCACAGGAGCCGTGAAGCTTTCAGGCGTTAAGCTTTGACCCCTCCTGTGACTTTTTTCCCACCAGATATCCGGAATGGGACGGTGAGATAGAAGAGTCGCGGTAAATTTCTCCATTTTCAGACACGTAGCAGCTACATTTAGCTCATTCTGCTGATTTTAGCTAATCTTTTCCCATCGTCTGTCTGGAACGTTCTTCTCTGCTCCCTCCAGTCCTACGGCTGAAGACGCCCAGCCTTCCTCCTCCGTCGCTTCCAAGGCTTTGAAGCGTCGTCACAAGAAGACCAAGCGTGCGAGTCGCTCCCGTTCGTGCTCGCCTGGCGCCCGNCTCGCCTGGCGCCCGCCGCCGCCATGGTTCAGAGGGCAAAAAGAAGAAAAAGAAACGCAAGAGCCGATCGAGATCGCCGCAGAATTCCCGACACGCTCACAGGTCTGCGACATCAGCTTCTAGAAGTAAAAGGAACATGGTGGTTGGAATTTGTTTGGAATTTTGGAATTTTTTACCTTACCTAACCTCACCTTACCTAACCTAACCTTACCTAACCTCACCTAACCTTACTTAACCTCACCTCACCTTACCTAACCTAACCTCACCTAACCTAACCTCACCTTACCTAACCTCACCTAACCTTACTTAACCTAACCTCACCTCACCTCACCTTACCTAACCTAACCTCACCTTACCTAACCTTACCTAACCTCACCTTACCTAACCTAACCTCACCTAACCTTACCTAACCTTACTTAACCTAACCTAACCTCACCTTACCTAACCTAACCTCACCTAACCTAACCTCACCTTACCTAACCTCACCTTACCTAACCTAACCTCACCTAACCTAACCT